>JAJONI010000077.1:0-15572 GCA_022190145.1 Pezicula rhizophila
TCTTTCTTTTAATTAAACAACCCTTTAATTTACATACTATACTCTAATATTCTACATCAATTATATAACTACGAACTTACATATAAGTTAACTTAAAACATTTATCTCCTACCTATATACCTACTAACCTAGTAATAACCCACTTAAAACCACCTCCTACTCATAATAATAACAAACCTTAGTACCTACATCCACCCTCCTATCAACCCCATACATAAAACCAGTTAAACCCTTCATAACCGACCGTCAGGATAACAATGCATACTTTACCTAGGTTCCGTAGGCAAGTGAGTTACAGGAGCCGGGGATACATACTACCTAAGTATATATATATTATAGCATCTATCCCCTTTATATCCTATAACAAAAATCATTCGTCGATTCCAACATAATGTTATCTATCTACTCTTACACAAAAGTAAAGACTTATCTATAATTTTATACGGAAGGGAGTAGTACTTCTTTACTCTCATTCTCATTCTCATCCCATCCCATCCCATCCCATCCCATCCCATCTCACAGTCCCTCCCCTTCACAATCACACAAGCAAGTCACACAAGTCACAAAATCACACACAAAATGGAATCACAAAACACCAAAACACACGATTCAAGATTTCTACATCTTTCATTCCAAGCCACAGCTCCTAAGAGCCATGATCTTCTCTGGGCCTATTGCCTATGGCCTATCTCTCTCTCTCTAATCTAACATAAGGATATAATAAACGAAAACAAAAAATGCTGCACCAAAATAAAAGAGCAAAAAGGGCTGCAGGAGCGGCCTGGTGCAGGCAACTCATGCATGTATGGAGATCGCAGAGCTATATTCTCGTATCCAGAGAAACTCCGATCCCAAATCCCAAATCCCAATCCAATTCCCAAACTCCGACCTTATGAGGTGTGAATGCTGATTGTGATGTCCATTTCGATTTGATGTGGTTTGATGCGGGAAGGAGAGATGTCTGAATTCATGCATCATGATTCCCACAATTCCCGTGTTCCCATGATTCCCATATCCAGCCATTCCAATTCATATTGCCGTGTTCCATAAATGATCCCCATTTTCCATGCAATGCAATGCAGAAAGACAAACAAAAGCAAAAAAAAAGAAAAATCCCTTTCTCATTTCTGCCCATCTGCAATCTCCCTTTCATTCCATCCCATTCACCATTAAAAATCAAACGTAACTGTCCCTCCTCGTCTGACTCCCTAGAAACCTCGAGAAGATATTTCCTACCCCCCCACCAATTCTCGCCTTCTTCTTTGGCTGTTGCTGTAACATCTCTTGCTCAATTTCCAACTCATGATCACGCTCAATCTCGTACGGTAATAAAGCTGCACCTCTCTTACCTCCTACTCCACTGACTCCGGATGAATATTGTTCAGGAATGTGTACGCGTACGATATCGCGACGTGGTGATTTGGCCATGTATTGATCGGCAAGGGTTGCGTATTCAGAATTGTATTCTTCTTGGGTGTAGGAGCTTACATTTGAGGCTGGTGTGCTACCGCGGGAAATGGTGGATGCAGAGTGGATTGAGGAGGCCGATGAGGAGAGGGTGGAGTTAGTTGAGTAGGTGCCGCTACGTGAGAGAGGGGGGACGTCTGTTGATGAAGGTGGAGATTGTGTATTGTAGTGGGTTGGGTGGGGTTGGTAAGTTAAATCTTCAAATGGGGCATCGATGGCCATGTTTTGGTCGACATAGATATCTGCTTGCTCTGTTGAGAAGACTCCGGTTGTGGCCTTGTAGTGTATTGAGTTTGGTCCGTAGTACTGGTTCTCGTGCTGGTACTGTAATCTTGCGGCTTCCTCCTCTAATTTTCTGAGCTCGCGAGCGGCGCGCTTCTTGGCTTCTCTGGTGCGGGTTTGCTCTTCTTGCTTCTGGATCTCTTGGCGAATGGGTGCGAGGAAAGGGTCGAGGTGGGTGAAGAGATCTTCTTGAGAAATGTTGAGGTCCCAGTCCAGAAGGAAGAGGAGCTGCTTCTCCATGAGGTTGACTTCGGTCCGCGAGAATCCAAATCCCTCGTAGCCTCTAACGGAAGTGTACTCGGCCCAGTGCTTATTCTTTGGGGAAGAGTCATTGAGAAACTTTGCTGAAAGGATAAGTGCGGCAAGGAAGATGCGGTGGACGGTGCAGCGCAATCCCTTTGCAACGGGTGGCAATCGCTTCCGTAATCTTTCTAGGTACACCAAAGAAGTCATCAATGTTGGGACTTGGACATTGGACTTGCGCACCAGAGAGTGGATGAAGCGCTCCAGGGATGGGAGATCGTGCTGGGCTTCCTTGGCGGCACCATCATGTGGTGGTGTCTGTGGTGGAGATGGTGGTAAGCGATGTGATTGTGAGTCTGCTGGTATCGACTCGCATTGGATGACTTCTGAGGCCTTGATGGCAAGGTAGTTGATCATTTGCGAGCTGACAGGCATGTAGATGAAGTGTTCGAGGGCAGCTTCGTTGAGAGCCTTGTTTGGTAACGACATGGTGGAGGTTGATGTGGCTTGTGTGATGGTATTGGAAAGAGTTGATTGTGCGAAGATTGAAGGGGGAAAAAAGTTTCCAAAAGAGAGGTCGTGATAAAATATTGGCACAGGAGTATAAGATCGTTATATTCGTGAATCAATTGTCGTTATTTGTCGTATTGTTGTGTTATTGGTATTGTGGGGATCCTATTGTTCCCATAGGCGTAGCGAAAGGCTGAGTCGGAAGGCTGTGGTTGTAGTTGTGGTTGCTCAATAGAAGAACAATAGCGAGAGTCGAATCGAAGGCGAATGCGATTGAATAATCCCTAACAAGCGAGAGGAGAGAGAGAGCCTTGCGGACAATAGACAATTCTTGTATTGAATGATGCGAAAATGCAGAAACTTCTTCTTATTCTTCTTCTTCCCAATTATATGAAATTTATGTGAATGGTTCCCAAAAGGAGGTAGACCCGACCAGCGGATTTCTTTTTCAATCTGGCGCAGCAACAAACACAGCAAAATATGCAGCGACGACGACGACGTCGACGACGCAAGAGGATGGGGTCGTATGCGATGTCTTTAAAAAGCCTCGAAGGATGGCTGACGCGCTGATCTGAGCTTATTTTCGACGGCGAAGGGGTCGGTGCTGTGCCCGAAAGGACAGGGTACACACAGATGCAGGCGACAGGCGTTTGAAGGAGCGAGCAAGCGATGATACTGTATATTCCGGGGCGCACAGACAGGCAGATAGGCAGACAAGCAGACAGACAAGAAACAGGTCAAGGCTGTGTTGTCCAAAAAAAAAAAGAGGATCGAGGTCTGTGAGAGGAAGGAAATCTTTCCTTCGTTTATATGTGTGTTTCTTTGATTTCGAGAGTTCGAATGTGGATTTTTGATTGGATCGAAAGAATGTCGTCAGGTAAGGAAAGCAAGGAAGGTGGCAGCCAGTAGTCTTTGGTGAGTACAGTACCGTTGGGAGGCTGTGAGCGAGAGTGTACGAGGATGCTGAGATGCTGCTGAGTGAGGCGAGTGTGCTGTCGAAAGAAATTATATATTCCACCACCAAGACGTCGTCGGCCGCGAATATATAAACCAACTCCTGAATCCTTAATAGAGGTACAAGCTATTGAGCGGCAGGGCGAAGGGGGTAGTATTGATTGAGTTATGCTGGTGTATGGGCCCGGTGGTTTTGGGGGATCATCAAGTGGTGGTGCAGCGAGGAGGATTATAATACTTTTTGCACGCTTTCCACACTTTCCACGCTTCCCCTACAGGCGCCGGCACGATTAGATTCTTCTTACGGCCTCCTGTGGCCCAACCTCTAACTTTCCCTGGTATTCTCCTTGTTGCCAGTAAGGAAGTCGCGCGAGTAGTGGTGGATGGTTGGACCAGGTTGGTCTTCCAGTCTGCTTGGGAAACTTGGGACACGGCTGGCGCTATTCGCTCCCTAAGTGCCTAAGTATAATATTTATTCCCCACCAGGGCGCTGCGACCTGGAAGCGGTGGATATGCGTGGGTGCGCAATAAAGGGTAGGAATGGATTGGAATGCTGACCCCTCGCTCTGAAACCACGACCACCTCCAAAGCTGGCCGGTTTGGGGAGAAGCGTTGGTAGGGGGTTAACTTTTGTGGCTGGCCCGAATGTAAGGTGGTGGCACGCGCTTGGGGGGCGGAGGGTTTACTCTAGGGAGGACGAAAGTGTGTACTGAGGCGCTGGCGTTCCTCTGATTCTCAGCTGTGGTTCAGATTGGGCTACAGCGTAATAAGTGCCAGTGCACACACGCACACACACACACACATACACTCACCGTAAGTAAAGTAAGTCCTGTACAGGATGGAGAGTAAAATACTTTGGGGGTACTTGGGGCCAGAACCCGTTGCTGTTCCTGGAATGATACGATGGAGTAAGTCGGTAGGAATTAGGAGGGATACGTAGGTGTACCAACAACGACTCGCACGAGAAGACGAACACGACGACGACGGCTCAGGCTCAGGTCCAATATGCAAGTCCAAAGGTTGTGGTAAAAACTATCATGTACAGTAGAAGTAGGAGGGAAAGGAAGTCTGTTTCAACGTTGGCATCAAAGTGTACCATTTCTGGAGCAATTTGTGGACAATGAAGCAGCGATTTTAATGCAGACCGCTCCCTCCCTCGCACCCCCCAACAATGAAGCTTCTCTTGGCTGGACATGATGATGCGATGCCGGTGATGCGCATGTATTATCACGGGCTGTTATGAAATGGTGGTGATGCTGCTCTGGTTCATGAGTCGTCAGTTGCTCTCGCGATGCCGAGCGGTGACTGGCAAAAGGGTGTGAGTTGTCACGCAGCAGCAATGGTTCTTCCCTGTATGGGTGGAGGTCATCGTGAAGATTTTCTCTTTGCTTGCCGGCCACACATGATGGTGGACGGGTGTTGTATCGATGCGTTTGCTTTCCTGTCTCGTGCGCTGCTCATGCATCCGCATTTTTCCATTTTTTTTCTCTTCATTTTTTTTCCACTAATTTTTCGCAGATGGCGGTGGATGATGCTGTATTGACAACAAGATCATATTCGTCATTGGCCACCTGATGATTCGTGTCTCTAAGAGGCTGGAGAAGATAACTCGGGTAAAAAAGGTTTGAACCTCGCCCTCGCCCTCGCCCTCACTTCCCTTCCCTTCCCTTTGCGATTTGCCATCGCCAACTTTGCATCGCCGACGACAATTAATGACATATGAAGAAAGATATGAAGAGGCTTGGCCCGTTCATGCCTACGGACAGCCGCAGATACCGGCACCACGGCGACAAAAAGAGAAAAACATTGAAAAAAAAAAGTTTTTGTCTACCTGCATTACGGCGTACAGTACTTTGATCCTTCGGCATAATTACTTAGTGGTGTATCATTCTGTAAGTCTCCGTCTAGGTCTTGATCTTCAAAAAAGCTGGAAGGGAAGATCTTCAGATGTTCCCCTTTGTCTATCTTCGCTTATCGCGGAACCCCGCCCCCTTTTTTTTTATCTGCTGTGGCCTGCCCTGTCAGCTCCAGTTCAAGAGTGGTGGACAACAGGTGCATTCCATTGGCCAGCAGACCTTGGAATAGGCATAAAACGAAACAACCCGAATCCCTGGACATCTGCGAGTAAAACTCGATGCGGCTGCGGCGAAGCTGTTAGGTCTGTTGTCAAGATGCGACGAATGGATGAGAGCTCTCCATCCAAGATGACAAGAGTCAGCTTGAGCTGTCGAGAACTCCCTTCTGTACGAGCATGGCCTCATCCCCTTATCCTCATTCAGAGAGAGAGAGAACAAGACAATCATGGACCCGTCGCGCGCACGAAGCGGAAGTGGCGGTGCATCATGTGTTTTGTTTGTATTTCTATATGTTTCTGTGTTTCTTAAGATGCTCTACCACATGACCTGCCCTGCAAATTGATATGATGATGGTGGTGATGATGATGATGACAGAAACAGAGACATCATCACGAAACCACATCGGCCCAGAGCTTTTGAAAATGCAGGATCCAAAGATACGAAAACTCCTCTTCCTTCCGAATCCATTGTCTCAGACTCCTCATCCGCTGACGCTGGTCCAATGTCCAGCCCAGATAATCGGGATGACGGCCCAAAAGTCCACCAGGCGGCGGGGAGACAACGCCGACACTCGCCAAGCGAAGGCGCGGTTGTTTGATGTTCGACAACCAACGAACCACTCCTCAGAAACTACCAAACACTCCACATGGCATGATCAGAATAAGAGAATAAGAGGATCTTCATATTGTGTCGAAACAAAAGAAAAACCAAAAACCAAAACAAAAAAAACAAAGACGAAACAAACTTTATTTCCATGTCCGGAGGAGGATGTCATCGTCATTGAGAGTCGTAGGTATTGATTGTACCGTCCGAAAATATCAAAATTAAAGGCATGAGAGCGACGCGCTTCTGAGTCGAGCCACTGTACAACAAAAATTACAAGAATACGGTACCAAGTCGCATCGCATAATCCCACGATCTATCTTTACTTCGCCAATCCCTGACCCGGGCGCGTATCTTAACGCGGCTGAAGGATCCATCATCATTCATTTATTTCATCTCATCTCATCCTTCTCTTCTGTTCGGATCATGAATTGTGTGGGGAACCGCAAGCGCCCGTCTATCCTGTCATCTTGCTTTTTCCCATCTGTTCCATGAGACGCCCGTTGGATTTATTTTGGGATTTATCCAGGTGTTCGTCTTCGGTGCATTATTTGTCTGTGCCACTTGTATGTACATTTTGCTCATTTTATCGCTGTCCCGTACGTAGCCGTGGTGGTACAGTACAATATTCTAGGCATCGATTATCCATTTCAGCCAGCAAGCGCGCTTCCAGTCCAGTCCAGTCCAGTCCCTTCGAATATACCTACAATTACATCAATACGAAGTCCGTACGATCTGGACCCAGAAGAGTCATGTCCTTGGTAAGCTACATACATCTACCTACCGGCACGGTACCAGTCCTAGACCAGGGCGAAGCATACTTCAATGCAAGGAGCAGCGCGAAGGAAACGGCACCTAGGTTGTAACAACCTTAACTTTTCCTTCGATTGATTATACTTTTTCGCATCTTGCTTACACTTTTCTCGCGCTATGTATGCAATCTCGCATGGGAGTGTCGCATACTCGAGACTTTGTTGAGGAGTTCTCGAGGTGGAATGCGTATGGTATATTGGATAGAACCTTACAGTTTCCCATGCTATTGTGAATACTCTTCGGCCAGGCACTCACTCCACTTCGTCCACCTTTGGAACGAGCCTGGATAGGAGTGAAGTATTTCAATTCAAATGCCTCGATTTCAATAATTATTGTTAAAAAAGTGATGACGAGACCGGGTTGCCGCTTTTTTTTAATCAATATATTTATTTTGCATCTTGGCAGTCCCGTCATTCCTTCGCGTGTGTCAGGTCAGGTGTGTGTGGTCAAATCAAGAATGGAGGAGTAGCAGTTCTCCAATCCCTTTTTTTTGAAAAAAAAAAAAAAACTCCTTTCGCTTTTAGATTTTGCCTCTACTTGGGGAATCTATATTATTTTCAAGCTTTGTACTGTACGGAGGAGTTGGTGACAGATGGAGTCGGCTGGCTACTGTAGTTAAGTGAGTTTCTGGGATGGTCATGTGCCGGTCTTGAACGTCAAGCTGACCTAACTAAGTAAATTCCTTTCTTTAAATTTTCTATCCACCTTAGCAGAGAGAGAGAGAGATCTAGATGTTCTTCTACGAACGAGTCACTCCCTTCTAGTAGATCGATATGACTCACTGAACTAATTGATCCAGTTAAAGATGGGGCGGGATTTGAGTTTCTATGGTCACATGATATACAGCCGCGAACATCTCACCCGACCTCATAGATCTCCACATAGTTGAACTGCTAGTTACGGAGTAGAGAAGAGTGTATATAAACTCTCACGTCTTAAGTTTGAAGAGGGAAAAAATACCGGATTGTTTGACTAGGTATGCTTTATCGTATCTTGTCCATACTATGGAATAAAAACTCCTCCCTTCACTTCCCTACCAATAGCTCATAACCCCTCACCTTCGTCAGCAGAGCATAGAAGTAAACAGCCCTACATAGCTTACCTCATGTCAGCACATTGATTGCTCACTGGTATTACCTGCACAAAACGAGCAACGTTACGGGAATCAGCTGGATGGTTCTGAAGAATATCTGTTTTCTTATTGAGTATCTGGTAATAGGTATCTGTAGGAATGTATTGTTCGGTTTGAGAGATCTTCGGATTTGTTATTTATTTTATTTTATTTTATTGACGGTTTTTTTTATGGGTTGCTTGGTTGGGGGAGGGGATTGGTAGTGTTTGGTGCTTTGGACTGTTAGCTGGGTGTGGAAGGTTCCTATTTAGCTTGCTGTGTGTGATGGTGAAGATGTTGAAAGTAGATATATTTACCTCCATCCGTACCACTGTACTTCTTACTTCTTGCTACTGCTGCTGTTCGGCAGAACAGTAATCAACACAGGACCCGCATTACTCCTTGTCGGCGTCGGCAACACAGTAATCAACACAGGACTCCCCCCACTAGTCGAACCCATCGTCCTAACACCAGCAGCAGCTATTCCACAATCAGCAAAGTCTCCTCCTCAAACCCTACAACAACCACACTCTTAAACTCAAAAAGCACCTTCCCCCCCTTCCATATCCCCTGATTCCTAACACCCTAAAAAACGAAAAAGAAAAAGGAACTCACCACTGTTACAAAGACTAGTAACCCACTCAGCAGCAGCACTCGACCCACCACTCCCATCCACCTCCACCCCCCCACAAGCACCCCTCAAACAATCACGAATCCCATTATGAAAATTTGGAACCGAGCAGAGGCAGGTGATATTGGTTGGTGAGTTTGGATCTGTACAGTTTAATTCGTTGCCTTTTTGGAGCATGTTGCCTATGCAGATTATCTGTTTTTCATTATTATTATTATCATCTTTAGCGAAGTTAGGTGAGGGGATGACTGGTTTTGAAGTAGGAGGGAAGAGGATGGGAGGGAGGACTTACGCCGCAGGGTGTTAGGGTGGCTTTTATGGGGGTGAGGGTTAGGAGGGTTAGGAGGGTTAGGAGGAGGTGGGTTAGAGGCATTTTGGTGGGTTGATGGGTTGTGGTTGGTTGATTAGTGGGTTTAGAGTGTGGAATTTACTGGTGATGTTTGGTTCTTTTTGTTGTGGAGTGTCTGGTTGGTTATCTTTGAGTTGGGCGCTTTTTGGTAAATGGAAGGGGGGGAGAGGTTGAGATGTTTGGTTATATAGGGCGTTTTTATGGAGGAGGGATTCTAGTGCTATGACTTGCGATTGAGAGGTGTGAATCCCATTTTGATGCACCATGCTGGGAATTGAAAGGTTCTACTAGGTATTGAAGGTAGTCTGGACTATATTGTGTATTTCTGGATTGTGAATGGAATCTTGAATCTCGCTTAGTGGAGAGAAGTCTTTTTGGTGTTGGCTTCAGTATGAAATGAGAGAAGATAAGAATTTGATTTATAGTCTAGAGCTACCTTCATAATGCGACTTTGGAGAAGAAAGATGTCTGATTTCAATTCGAAGTTCTATTGATAATACGGAAATGCTGTCAAGAGAGTTCGACTGGATAAACTTTTGGTGATAGCAATGATTGTCATTACTGTTGTTGTACTCACTACAAGCTAGGCAGAGAAAGAACCTGTGAATCTAAAGTTGTTTAGAGACATATGACTTCGCATAGCTCTGTTAGTTGTTCTAAGCACGCAGTGTGAATAATGCATTGTTTGAGATGATCAATCCTTAGGTAGCTCCTAGCTAAACCTTATGATGTTCAAGAGGCTGACACAACAACAATTACCATTACTAGTTGTGTGAATCCCAAGGAATTAAATCCAATTCGTAGTATAATGCAGGGGACAAATCTCCGATTCAGTTATCCACGATTTGTGCACAACATGTAGTGCCGTTCTCATAACCCTTTAAAAACTTCTAACAGCTTGAGACTCCATCACGTGTAACCTATTAAACACAAAGTACAGAACCAATTCTACTATCTCGTCTACTGGCCGAAAACGCTCTATCTAGCCCTAACATCAAGTCCACGAAGGATCTCAATCCTAAACCAACAATACGCAATCAAGCAACATGAAGCAAGAAAAGCCCCCAATTTTTCACAGTTTTCGTCTTTCCATAAACACCTCTCATTAGTCTACTCGTACTTCTATTCCCCTTCTACGTTTAACCTTCTCGCTCATCTCCAAACCCGGCTCCAAAACCGAAACCCAAACCCAAATCCAAACCCAAACCCTAACACTGCAGCAGAAAAGCCAATATATAAACATCCCAAATCGGCTCTCGGCAGCACTAAAAGGCTCGTGGTACCAAACAAAAAATAAAAGGAACTTTAGACTGGCTCTACGTTTATTTTCACGGAAGTTTCTAGCTTCGTTTTTGAAGGAGCCGGTTAGGTGCTAAGCTGGAACGGCCATTAAACGGATCGAGTTCTAAATGTCGCCGGACTTGTTAGAAGGAGCGTTCCGAAAAGGGTACCTGAAGCCATGGGATCCCAATATTCTGTTAGGCTAATTTAGTTGGGAGCTCTGCGTGGCTTTCCTTTGGAGTTTTTTTGGGGAGTTGCTTTGTCATTCGGGATTTGACATTTATGGATTCTGTTATGGTGGTATGAATTGAGGGAGGAGGAGGTGAGATCTTTATGATTTGAAAAAAGTTTTAGCAACTCAGAATTGCGAGAAAACAGCAATCTAATTTCTCATTTTGAAAATTGCATTACCTGGAAAATTGTCACTATCATAGACGTTAAAGTGGATATCTCATACTTAGGGCACGTTATCCTTCGAACTACATGTCTCGTACTCGTAACCAAGTTTCTAAGCCGCGAAGGCTTGAAAACCCTTCCATACGAAGCCCTAGAAGATATTCGAAACTTCCCACGCACGAGAGTATCAGATCTGGAAACCCATACAGCGTAGCTCTCCCGTATCTGTGACGTTTGCAGCAGCCACGGCGGCCGATCCCAGAAAACATGCTCGTTTAATTCTTTTTAGCCACTGGTGCTACCTGATATCACTTCATCACCTTTTATCGTATGGGTGGCTGATGGAGGTGGAGACGCCAGACCAATGAAATGTATGGGACAAGGTCAAAAAAATACCTGATATCACTTTATCAGCTTTTGTCGTACGAGTGGCAGGCACAGGTGAAGACGCCAAGCCGACGGGCTTCACGGGAGAAGGCCCAAGGATTCTAGCGATGGAAGGTTTTAACGTGGTGGCTGCGTGGTTGTGGAAGTTTTGCTGTTTCCGGATTGAAGGCTTGAAGGGTGGTGGGACTTCAGAATTTCTACGTAGTTTTGAATAAATACAGTAAAAAAAAGTTATTCCATTCTTTTTAGAGTATATTATACCGATTCCGGTGTTTGTTATACATGCCAAATGTATGGTAGATAGCTCTCTTGTACCTATGTTTTGAACACCTGACTTTTTTTATAATGTTTTAAGAACAGCTGTTTCGCTACTTCTTCGTAAATTAGACTAGAAGCTCTTTAGAAGCCTTTAGAAATAGATAGTTTGGAAACTTGTTTAGTTGCACCGTTCCGACAGGCTGGCACGCTAATTAAGTACCTAGCTACTGGGTGCTCTGTTCAACAGCCGCTTAGAGACAGGGACCACTGCGCATATACGAAGCTTTGTTTGATCGGCTTTCAGAAGTCAGTTTGTTTGAAAGCAACTCGTACATCACTGCTGTTAGATAGCTCAGACGAAAAATGATATGCGGTGGCCATAGAAATACGTGCAAATTCTCCGTGATGACTATGTGCTAAACATATCACTCGAGTTGGATTCCATTACCAAGGAGGACAGGCTACAGTGAGTAAAATAGAACCATGTCTATGGTCTATCGCTGGAACTTGTCACCAAGCGCCCGTACGCAAGCTCCCCACAACATCAACTAAACCCCAGAAGAACTTCCAAAACACGTGTTTCCCTTCCCATCCCCTCAATCTTTCCCAATGCAAAAGATCTTCTATAGCTGAATTAGGTAACAGTAAGACAAGGTTTCTACCTCTTAACGCTATACCAAACAATAAGAAAGGAGACTCTAAACTTCTTCGTAGAAACTCGGCCGAGAATCCGTGATAAGAGCACGTATAAAAGCAAATTAGAAACGGGTACGAAGAAAACCAATTAATGTTACAGGCAGAAATTGGTATAACTCAACAATTTTTTGACGGAACGGTACTCAAGCGGTAAATAGTTCTCGGGTGGAGGCTGTTAGTATAGTTAGCCTGTGATAGTATGCTTGTGAGAAGTTCGACAGCTTTGAACTAGTGAGAATAGCTGCGGAAGGAAACGTCAAAATCTGCCATGTGATATAGACAACGTGGGGAACGTGGTATCAGACTCCTAGCATAGATCTTGGTATACCCGTCCTCTATTACACTGGAGGCAAACTACGTTTTCGGTTAAGAGCCCTGATCTTGCTTCAAGCAGTTTTCGTTGAAGCACTATGTCTTCAGGGACCAGGAGACTGGTGTAAAGTATGCCGTTATGTACGTCAAGATAGTGTTTTTCACAATATTATTGAGTTAATCATGTGAATATTCGATCTTATCAACCAGAAAGATGCCAATGAGAAAATCGTAACAGACTGATCGCGAAGTTTGAAGGGAATCGGGGGAAGATCTGCAGGACTTTCTTTCTTCACCGATTCATTTCGTATTTTTAAATTCGGGTCTGCTAAGATAGCTCACCATGGAAATTGAAGTTGGGACACCTAGTACACACTAAAAAACCAAAATACCACGAGTAACTCACTGTTCTTAAATGCCTATCAAAGTCCAATCAAGAGAGACCAACTTCATTTTTTCATTCCGTTCCCATTGCTGTTTAAGTTCTTGAAATATAGACAAGATCTACAAACTGCTTCCGTTCATCAAGCCTAAATTCTATTAGAAATATTTAACCGTTATAAGAGTTTCTGCGGATAGAGGCCTGGTGACATTTTACCCCTGACTATCAGGATTAAAGCCTAACAACTAGTACCTTTTGTGTCTATCCGTGCCTTCTACATCACTGGCTTAAACTAAGTGTTTAATATGTCTACCAAAATCAGCAGTATACCTGGTGACTACCAGCATAGGGAAGCCTTGTGACCCAAGTGCTGCTTAATCTCCAATCAGTTCTTGCACTTTACTTCTACAGTTCCCGGGTTTAGAAGTAATAAAATCAGTATCCCAATGGTTAATTATGTATTAAGATGATTTATATCAATATGAAAATGAGTGCCTCTGAATTCTACAAATCCTCTGATTGCTATAATTGACTCGTAGATGACTTGTAAATGATGACAATATGAGTTGTGTTAATAAGTTTGTAAAATGCTTTACTTTATGAATTTCTTGACGCTTCTTCGACTACTTAAGTTGAGTAAATTAAGTGACACGTGAGCTACCTAAATCAAGCAGGTTATCTAAAGAGTGAGTTGATTTGCCGTATTTCATGAATTAAGAATTTGACAATTCAGAAATTTGTCCGTACAGGGCTCTTTGTGGACAACAGGCCAAAAGACTGTAAAAAGACATTGCTATTTGCTTTAAAACCCAAGAAGTCTTCCAAAGTTTTAATTTCTGGCTAACTCGCTCTGGGCTGTAGAAAAGTGTACTTGTATTTCCCTCCAGCCTCCTGATTCATCGGATCAGATGCGAATGCCGCGTGAAAGATATCCTCCGAGTATACCATTGACCTGGAGATCCAAATTAGCTGCAACATAAACAAATAGTAGAATATTATGTGGGTTTGTATCAATGATACGAATAGTGCCCCACATCGTATGAAGTTCTGAAAAGCTTGCTGTTCTTCGCTTGACCAAACGCTTCTAATAGAGAGATGTCTTCCTTTAACGTGTTCTAGAGTTTGGAAAGCTCTACTTCTTCCGCATTGCATGATTAGCTGGACTGTGGGCTTTCAGATCATAGATGCTGTAGTGCACCTGCACTAGATAGAAATTAGTCCGGTTTCTCTTTCTTGCAGCGACTAAGCTCTAAACCAGTTCATCCGGTATCTTCTGAAGAGCTTACATCACTGAATTTTGACAGCCGCACCTCTAAGCCTCCATATATTTAGAGGAGAGGTGGGAGTAGTTGAAACTCAGGCTCTCGACTTGCGACGGTATGCGGAACCAATTCTCGAGCATGATACTTGGGATCTCAACGAAGTCTCGAGCGACGAGAGACTTTTGTCCAATGAAACAGAGAGTATTAAGTTTTTAATACGAGGTCACGTATTGAATGACCAAGCTCATGGAATAAGTTCATGACTTCCTTGCTGCTCAGTAGTGTTGGTTTATCGGAAGTTGGTCAATTGAAATCACAGGCTACTAATGGTACTGGATAGTCATGTTTCCATGTTCCATTGTGTATTCCTATTTTTGTGCTAGAGTTAGTGGAATGAAGCATGAGATATGAAGATACAGATAGGTTCTATGCAAGAGTGACTCTGCCCTTTGCCGCTTGCTGAGTCTCTGAGAGTTACAAGGTTCAGGTATAAATATCCCAAAAAACCTCCTCCCTCGCTCTAAGAATCCCAGACTGTGTAAACCTCAAATTCTGGATGCCAGGTCACCGAATGTTATTTTCTGTCTGTGATAAGCTGCTTGTATTGTTCTTTGTCAATCTTCTTGAACTGCATACTAAATAAGGGTTCAAAAATTCTGGGCTTAAGGCCGCTGTGTTTTGCAATTCCAAATACTCAGAAGACCGATCTTCATTGAACGAAAACTCCTTTTCGCTTCACAGGCGGTTGTAGTGAACCTTCTTTGACTTCCTCAAATTTCATCCTCTTTGGCATGCTTATTCCATTCCTCATCTACATTGATAGATGCTGGAATCGCATGTGCAGTCCATTTAATTGATCCATTGTTCTAGTATGTTAGAATCCAGGACTGAAGGGCTGCTATAGTCCCGCTGTTAGTATAGCAAGAAAATGTAGCTGTGTCCGGTTGATATCTCCCCCGAGCCCAAGGCAGGCCATCTTAGATTTCACGGAGGCATCTTGCATCGCAAATCTTTGAACGACGTTTAAATGTTGAAAGTAAATACGAAAGTCTTATGCTGAAATGTTTTAACATTCGACGAGCTTTAAAACTACTTTCTCAGCTAGCTTGCTCCGAGAAACTGGTGGGTTGTTTCCTACATTCACTAACTGACCGATAGAGTACTAGTGGACTATAAAGACACAAGAGCCCAGGACTTGGGTTTTGCTGAAGGCGTGATGCATCTTCGCCATGATGTAATGCATTGTTAAATGACGGCCGCAGAGTAATTAAATTGACCTTGTATGCCCTCGCCGAAAGACTTTATCTCTGGGAATATCGAGTTCATCATCATCGGGTATAAAGTGCAGTCACTTAAAATCAAGTGTGTTTTCAGAAAGCTTGCTCGCTGTAGAAATTGGAGTTGGACACCTGGTTCTCTGAAGTACTAAAATCTGTTAACTTTTCTTTACTTAAGTAACTCCTTTTATGTAAGTAACCGGCTCATTTAAATCCCAATTTCAATTTCCTCGGTGAGGTTTGGAGAAAGATTGACTTAACGCTTCATATCTGTCGAAGAACA
>JAJONI010000077.1:15582-46840 GCA_022190145.1 Pezicula rhizophila
ATTTAATTGGATGTTACATTCCCTTGACCTTTTAGACACCGTTAAATACCCTTTTAATATAACAATACACCCTTATAATTTTGCAGTTTGGTCCCTCATGGCCTGGATACTTGGCATTTCCCCAAGGGCATTCAGGCCCCATTCTGTCAATCCCATCATCGACTCACTCTCAAGTAAAAACACCATAAAGCCTTCTAACCCCACCTTCTCTGGCTTTAAATTCTTCTTTCTCGCATTCTCATGGGCTTTCTTATCAGGACCATGCGACACCATAGAGCCATTTAACATAGCACCAAACGGCTTGAATTTCTCCACGCCCTCTCGCTTATTCCAAAAACTCCTAACATCCTGACTGTTGATTATAGCCCCAGCAAACTCGCTCATACTGTTTCGATGATAATACGGCGGCCAATAAGTATCCTCCATTACCTGCCACCTTGGTGGAATGATTGCAAAATCTACAATCGATGTCCCTGGTTCCCGGTGCGACGGTGCTGTTAGAACAGTGTAGAGACTTGGGTCCGGATGATCATATAGCAAGCTACCTAGCACACTGAAGCGACCAAGATCATACTTATACGGATAATAAGTTCCATGCCATGCAACAACATCGAAAGGTGTATGGCTTTGCGTGCATGTAAACAGTTTGCCAGCGTACTTCGTCACAACTGTCCAATCCATCGTCAAAGAGTGACTCCGAGCAATGCCTTTATTATCAATGCTGCCATCAAATATAGCAACTGGGACTTGAAAATCACGTTCGTTGGCTAATGAGCATGATCCAATTACTCCAAGATTAGGAAGCTGAAAGTGCCCTTGATATAACTCGCAAATATAGCCGCGTGCTGGACCATTTGGCAGCGTCACACGGTACCGGATCCCTCTCGGGATAACTGCGATTTCATTCTGTCTGACTAGAAGATTACCAAGCTCGGTTTGAATATCGAGTACACCTGCTTGGGGTATAATCAGGAAGTCGCCGTCAGAAGAAGCAAAGACGATCTGTTCTGCCATATCTTTGTCTGCAGCATAAATAATGTAACTGAGGCCTGTCTTTGTTGATGGGGAGCCGGAAGAGCAGAGAACATTTTGTCCGGAGATCCAGTCATTATTTGGGGAAATAGGGAAATTCGGCCAGCGGTAAGCATTGGGAGAGAGATGAAGTGTTGATTCTTGCACGCTGGTCTGGGAGACAGACGTGGAATGCGGCATGAAGTCATTATGTTCAAGCGAGGAAGTCACACGGTATAGCCATGTTTGCAAGTTTTTGTCTCGTGGTGCTGTGAAGGAACTTCCTGAGATTCTCTCGGTACTGAGGCCGAAAGGAGGAATTTGAGGATTGTTTGCTCCAACTGGGTTTGCTCCCGGTACAGCTTCAGATCTAACATGAAGTTGTTAGTCTATCATTCTTTAATTGAATGAAAACTGAAATATGTACTGGTGATAGCCGCCAAATCCTTCCAAGTAAGAATATTTCTCCGCAACGCTGAATTTGGTTACTGGCATATTGTATGATGGAGCTAGATTGTAATCATGCGAAATATTTAATGTAAAAGATTTTGCAACAGAATAGATTTTTACCAGCGAGGTCACTCTTGAATTATATCTTCCCCGCATTCGGGTGATGTAAGAAGCCATTGAAACCCAGCTAATAAACATACCGGCTTATGTCGGTCACCCGCCTACCTCGCATCGCATCGTACCCCGCCCGCACTGAACTTTACGGTTGGGTAATAAGGCATATTCTAATCATGTGAATATTCCATTCTGATATGTATATATGTCCTAGAGCTGAATACTGCTCGCAGGTTGGAAGAAAACCAATAACCAAGTTATCACACAGTAAGACTCTCAACTTCACTATGGCTAAAAGCAACGTCTCAGTCACGCAGATGATTATATTGCCTATACCTACCAGTGCTGTGTTAGAACATTTCTCTTCAACAGCTGGCAAAGCCTGGAAAAACTCTCTTGATATTATACGACAGCATGCCGGCTTTCAACGGCTTTACTGGGGTCGTCAAGTTGAAACCCCGGGAAATGTCCAGTTACATATTGGTAGGTTAAATTTCGACTTACTTCAGACACGAACCTTATACACACTCAGGGAACAATATGCATCTTTTTGGCTAACATAAAGAGCAAGTCCGTGATACACTCCAACAGCATCGGAACTTCCTAGCATCTCCCGCCTATTCTGCTTGGAAGGAAACTGTTAGTCCTCTTCTGTCTGGGCTACTTACTATACGACATGCTGAGATCACGGAATTCTCTCCTGCATGTGCCAGTCTCGGCAAGGGAGCCCCAGTAACAGGCACTGCGATCTATCTTTCAACCAATTCCGACTGGGAGGCAGCGTGGTCGGAATGGGTGTCTATCGTGCAGCATATACCTGGTTTCATGGGAATTGCAGGCGGGCCTGTAATGGAAGCTGTAGACGGTCAGGAGAATGGTTTCATAGCCCTTGTGGGTTGGGAAAGTGTTGCTGTACATAATGCTTATCATTCTACAAAGCATTTTAGGGAGCGAAGGGGAATTTTGCAGCGAGGCAACAAGGGTTATAGTAATTATGGGCATATTGCTTTTAAAGATTCTGCGGTTGGTTTCGGTGATCGTTTAAAGTTGTAATGTTATACCTGTTTATATGCTGCGTTCAGAAGTACGTGCAATGCCGCTGGAAAATTGCCCTCGTTTCATGAAGTGTTTAGTAGAGGGAGGCCATAGATAGATAGATGGAACGCCAAATTACCCCCAACCCACCCTAAAGGTTTTTTTATTACTTTAGTACACCCTAAGGAGGGTGTCGGCGAAAGGCCTTAGTAGCATCGGCCGTTCTCTAATTCCGTGTCTCGCGTATAGTCGAAGGACAGTTGTCTTAGTGGTGCTATGTATCTACACCGAAGGTGGCAAGTATAGGTATGTCTTCAATCGCAACTCAATTAACACAATCAAGTACTAATACTGAAATAATTACTATCGCAATACACGAAACAACCACTATTACCACAACTACTACAAAACCCTGCCCTTACAGTCTTACACCAAACCTAAGGCGGGATTCTCTTTGAAGCTCAGACCTGAGATTCGATACCAATTGCTTAAATGAATATGCTGGTCGAAAGTTGATATTGTAAGCTAGATAGTAGAATCCACAGTGGCATCAAGATACAAATATCTAACTTGCATTGCGTCGCTATGGATATCAGAATTCTACTAATTCATCCTGTCGGTCCTTCTTTCAAGTCCTCAACCATTATTCTCAAGCCCAACTTTTGTGATCAGAGTTCCGTTTAAGCTGGTCAGTTGTGATGATAATACTGACCAGATAGAACCCGGTTCTAAAACCGCCAATGCCGACTTGTATAACGACGGAACGAGTTCGATGGCAGCTAGGGTTGCTCTATACCATATATTGTTTGGGACTTTTAATTGTGCGAAGAAGCAAAGCAATGCAGTATGACCTCAAACTGAGATTCTGTGAGGGGATGGTCGCTTAGTCGTAGCTGGAATGATTCCATAAGCGAGTTAGCATTAAAATTACAAAGTCATCGATTATGTTCACTGCGGCTATACATCAAGACCTCGACACTGTTCTGAGGTTAAACACAAAGAACAATATTCTTTGTCGATACACTTCAGATGTGACAACACATGACTGCCCGTTCGTAGTCAGGAATCTTTTGGGCAAATTCAGATATAATGCGTTAGACGAACAACTCTTAGCTTATTTCTCTATAGTCTGAAGGTGAAGTTGAAATCAATACTTGAGTATGCGTAGACATTTATATTTCATATTGAAGGCTCCCATAGTATGTGTGCTAGAAGAGGTCTGTTTCATGTAACATAAAATATATAATTTCTACCATCTAAGCCAGACTCTATCTACATTAGGCACGTCGTTATAGGATCTACAGCCCTACAAGCCCAAAGTCTTTCTAGACGCAAATCAATATGAATTAAATATTGGGCAGTTTTCCTAAGCAATTCTAGAGTGCTCTAGAGCCGTAGAGATTAAGGCTGAGATTAACGGTAGAAGCCGCAAATCTAACTGTCTCCCAAAATAACCCTCTACAATACAAGCCAGTTTTCAAATAGCTTACACAAAATACTTCTTCTGAAACAATAGAATTACAGAAGGTAGTGGCTTTCTAAGGCTAGGACCCGCAAGCGCTTCTATTAGTGCACGTGGCTGCGACCTTTTCCAAGCCAAGCGAGTAATACGATAGTGTGGACCACGCTCTAACACGATGTACTTGAGAATCATAAACCGAAATGGGTGTGCCTGAACCAGTACGGTCTCGCCGTACATATAATTATTAACACAGTTAGTAGTCACGGTGCTACACAAATCCGAAATCTTACTAGAGCTTCCCCGGTGCAACTTCGTCAAGCCATTTCGTCCTCTTCTAGACCGAGCTCGATACTCTTCAAGAACCCGAGTGTAGCGAGTATAAACGCTTTTAGATGGCCATTTAGTATTTTTACTTGGGGTGGCTGGCCTACCTAATAAAGAGAAATAAATTTCTTGGAAATTCTGGCTACACTATGGCCGCGAGGATTTTGCCAACTCGCTATGTCATTAATTCTTTCCTAAGAATAGATGAAGGGTTAAGGAGTAGCTATATGCGAAAATATAAGCGACCTGTGTTGTATCTGGTGCCAAGTTGTAACAAATCTCACAAAAGCTTTTCTTGGCCCCGCTGGAAGGTGCAATGCCATAGCACGAGCTGGAACAGGACTTGAATTTTATAACGCGGGAGCAAATACTAACCAAGACTTTGGAGGAGTAGATGGTAGCCTCGTGAATTTCAATGAGATAACAAAAAGCAAGAACAAAGACTTGGAGATCGTTGTTGGTCTTGCAATGGCTGAGTGGAACAAATATGGCTGTGCTATTGGAATGACATATCTTATTCAGTTTGCGGTAACTAAGCAATTGTAACATGTCCACTTGGTCAGGGATTTGCACATTTGTTAGCAGAAAGGTGTGTATCTATGCAGCTATGGGTAGAAGATGAGGGTGTATGCCAACCATTCCCAGGACGCAACATGCGCAGTTCCAAATGGATTACTTCCAAGAGTTACGAGCAATGTCACTACGCTTATAAATCTGTTGCAGATAAAACCATTTCCGCTCACGTTGTGACAGCACTGGGGGTGCTCATAGCACCTCGCAGCAATTCTTCGTCAACATCTGCAAGTTTGGAAAACTGCAAGGTAGTACTCTAGGCATCGAAGATGTGTATTGTTACAATGAAACAATCTAGCCATCTCTGATAAAGAACGTTTTCCGTTTCGCAAGCGATTCCGTAATTGCTTCAGATCCAAGGTGTCGCTCAGAATGGAAGGCTTCTATCGGTGATCAATCGCACTGGAGCGAGGACATTGCGAGAGCTTATGTCAGGTTGTCTCTGCTGCTGGGGGTGAACAACATTAATAACCTGACGGAATGCACAGCAGCGTTGCTGGCTGATAAACCGACGTTTGCAGGGAGCACTGAAGCCATAGATCTGGAATTGAATCAAGGATACCCTTTTGCTATGAGCATCTGGAACGTATAATCTGTAATTTACCAGTCAACCAATCTGTATTAAAGACTGAAAAGGCTAGCTGCCTCTCCACTACGAACCATATTCCCTTTCTAGTTCTGAGCAATTCAATTAATGCCCACAACACCCTTCAAGTATTTTGCTATCACCATAGGCCTCCTCATTTAAATCTCCCATCTACAAGAAGGTAAGCACAACCATTGAATTTTTGTGTATATACTATCAGGTTAGCTTGTTGAATTGTATGTGGCTTTTCATGGATTGATGGTGCTTGGCTGGGGAGGAGGATATACTTAGAGGTGCCGCTTTTAGGAGTACAGTGATATTCTGGAATTGTGTCTATCGAGTTTAGCCTGTGCGGCACCTTTCGTTGTAAGTTTACAAGATACTACAGTACTTATTTAAAAAGCTTAAGGTTTAAAAATATTATTACTTATATAGTTATATTTCATATCCTAAGATATCTAAGAAAAATTCCTAGAACTAAAATATTTTAATTCTAAGGTTAATATTGCATACAAAAAGTGTACTGCATAGGCTAAAATCGATTGACACAATTCTGGAATATCACTGTACTCTACTGCGAGAGGCACGCTAAAAATAAACACGCGACTTACTTGCTGGCCCTCGTCAGTACTCCCATCATACGTCTATTGCTCAGACATAGAGGTTTTCCCACTAACCACCTGCTATTTTCTTTGCAGATTGCTTCAGATGAGGGCCTAGCATGCTTCCTCACGTTCTCAATTCTCTGCTACCATGAATGAGGTCTCCACATCTGGTGACCACGAGGTGCCCAGCGACGAGCAGCCAGTGCTGCACGCGAACCAAACATGCAACGAGTGCAAAAGAAGGAAAGCTAAGTGTGATCGTGTTGCTCCCGAGTGTGGGCCATGTAAAAGGTTCCGGCGGCATTGCCTCTATGAGCAGCACAGCAAGACGCCATTGACACGCAAGTACGAAGACCATCTTATACTGAACCCTGTGTTTGCTATGCTGACTCCTCTTCTACTCTATAGACATCTTACCTACGTTGAACATCGTCTAGCTGCAGCCATTGCTGAAATTCGAGCTCTTCGCCGAGCGCAGCGACAGAACGAAGGGGAACAATCAGGCGCTCAGGGAAACCATGGAATTGTTTCTACCCCAGCAAACGAGCCACTGCAGCCTACAACAACCCCAAGCACTGCACCTCCTAATTCCGAATCACGAAGTCCTACTTCTACCCCTTTTATAGATATGCAGGTCTCGACCATTGCGGGGGCGGAATCAATACCTATATCAGCTGGAGAAATTGAGATGGGGACGCATAATAACTGGGACACTGGGGATATGTTTGAATTTACAGACAAGCCTGCAGTGCCTCTCGAGGAGCCCCCTGCGGCTTGTGATGATTTTGATTGGGATGAGCAATCAATGGCAATGGCACCAGAACTGGAATCTTCCTCAAATGGAGTAGAGGAGCCTGAATTCATAGACGGAATGGCCTCGTTGTCTGTCAATGAGAAGGACGTAGGATATCTGGGAGTTGCATCCGGTGCAGCATTGCTACGAATGCTTCGGCCAAAGGAGAGTAGTCGAGGCTCATTCTCAGAAGGTGTTTCCAGTAGAAGACCAAGGGCATCCTCTATCGTTTATCCCCAGCCAAACCCCCTTGTCCATGTTGTCGATGCTATGATCGATGGTTATTTCAGGTCGTATCATCTAAACTACCCTATAGTTCACGAGCCTCGATTTCGAGCTCAATACTCAGGAGTAATTCAGAGTCCCCAATGCACCGGCTGGCAAGCCCTGATTTACATTATTGCTGCGTTGGGAGCTTTTTCAACCGCAACAGATGCCAGTGCAGCTGATCTTAATCTATTCCATGCTGCAAGGTCACATCTATCAATCGACGATCTTCAGTCAGGTAACATTACTTTGGTTCAGGCATTGACCCTTACATCCAACTACCTACAAAAACGTAACAAGCCGAACTCTGGCTATAATTATCTTGGACTGGCCCTGCGCATGGCGATGGGGCTCGGTTTGCATAAAGAATTTCCTGGGTGGGATATAAAACCCCTCCAAATGGAAATACGGCGTAGAGTCTGGTGGACGCTTTTCGTATTTGATGTTGGTGCGACGATTACATTCAGTCGTCCATTAGGTTGGCCCAGTGAGGGAATTGATGTGAAATTGCCTCTGAATATTAACGATCGAGTAAGTTCGCCGGTAATCCTAAATCTCCTAACTAACGTCAACAAGGAACTTACAGCTGTGACCACGACATATCCAGTTGAGTCTGCCTACCCAACGACATACTCTGCTGTGCGCACTCAAGTGTCTTTTCATTTAGCCACCAACTCAATATACACTCGTGTTATATCTGTTCCTTTTCCGTCGCCCAAAGACGTCCTAACCCTCGATGACCAGAAGATCGTGCCATGGCTTCAATCATTGCCACATTGGTACAATGAATCGGCCACAGTCCCACCCCAATATTCTCTCGGGCACGCTATAATGATGTGGCGATACCGAAATCTGAGGCTAATTATGTATCGTCCCTTTGTTATTCGCCGAAGTCTCAGAAACCGTGCAAACAGCATTCCATCTATTATTTCAGATGAGGAGCAAGAGGCGTACACGAGATGCCTTCATGAAGCTTCAGTGAGCATAACCTTGATCAACAACTTCTGGTCAACTCAACCTCACAGCAAATTAGCAGCGTGGTATGCTCTGTAAGTAGCCTTACGTACCTCGACTTCGTGGGAGCTGACGAGAACTAGATACTTTCTCTTCCAGGCCTCCCTGGTGCCTGTATTTTGCTTGCGGAACAATCCCCATGCAGCAAACGCCAATGAGTGGCGTCAGAGCATCCGTATTGCTCTTGGTGTTATTGATTCTATGTCAGGAATCAATCCAAGCAGCGTTAAGTGTTTAGAAACCATCAACAATCTATGTGAGCAGTACTTGGTCGACACTCCCGCTGCGGCTGCTTCTCAACTTGATCCGACTGGTGAATCTCCACAGACACAGATCAACAATGTCTACTCTATGATGTGGCCTAATCTACAAGGACTCGAAGCAGATGTTGTCATGCAGGATGATACCTGGCTAAGGTTTCTAGACGAACCACACAATAGTCACCTCGGTAGCTCATACACAGAGACTGAAACCCTTGAATATCAGTGGCCGGTCTGATAGTGGTTCACATAAGGCTGCAAAGTAGCGAGACTATCCCTAAACAAGGGAACCTTGGGGTCAAAAGTTTCTATATATTCTGCAGAACCCTCAGTTTCAATACACCGTGGATAATCGAAGAGGTTCAGTAGCTTTGATTTCTCCGCTCAACCAGCATCTCAATCTCACAACAAGTATTCGGTAATCTTAGTCCTTAACCATGTCTCTCTGTCATTCTTGGCTTAAGCAACTACAGCAGTGTGAGCTACAACAGGCTAGATACTTTTGGGAAACGATTACCATTGCCACGTTAGTTCACCTATAGACAGCCTTTTTCCAGCACCTATGCACCCCTGTCACGGTTACATCATTCAAGGGAGTGTATAAGCTCCATCAATAACCATATTCGCCCCTATTCTCCTGTTAGTTTAGTAGATAAACCGTACGTTACCCTGTTGCTTACCTGTCATGTAGCTGCTAGCATCACTGGCCAGGAAAACGTAAGCCCCTTTCAGTTCGCATGGGTCACAAAGGCGCTGCGCCGGAATCATTGAAAACCACTGCTTCCGCCACTCTTCTGGGTGTACGCTAAGCACTATCAAAACTCAGTATTAACCTTGGGTGGAACTTTTCAGGATCAGTCTGCATACTATCTGTGGCAATGAATCCTGGTGATATGCAGTTCACCCGAGCAAAATTAACCCATTCAACGGCAAGACATCTTGCCATTTGAACTACGGCAGCCTTGGAGGCATTGTATGCCATTTGCTTCTGTGGAACGTTGACTAAGATCGCGGATACTGATGCAGTAAAGATGAGATTTCCATGACCTTGTTTCTCGAAGAGTTTGCCGGCAGCTTGTGCGGTATAAAATGCACCGTCCAGATTTACTCGCATAATCTCTGCGAACTGGTCCGGTGTGTATTCCAAAGCTGGAATGTGTGTTGCAATACCACTACTTAATCAGTTCTGAACCTGGGATACGTAATTTTGGGGAAGACATTACGCATTTGCAACAACTATGTCTAGGCTGCCAAAATCCTTCGTAACTTCCAAGAGTGTCTGGTTGATTCCCTTAGCATCACGAACGTCGCTATGGTATGCTTTGACAGAGACACCAGTTTCGTTAGCTATTTTGGAAGCAGTTGCCTCTGCATCCTTGGTCGTGCTGTATGTAAACGCGACGTTGGCACCAGCCTCTGCAAGACCCGTTACAACTTCAAGTCCTATTCCACGGCTGCCCCCTGTCACGAGAGCTGTCTTGCCCTTGAGTGAGAACTGCGAGAGGACATGGGAATTGGTAGGCTTTGAGAGAGGCATGATTAACGGCAATAATTGAATATTGGCAGGAATTAACAGTAGTTTCTATTTAAATTCTGTCACAGCATTTATCGATAATACTGGATGACTCTATACCTGAAGCTCTGGGAGGCGGAATGCATCTCCCTCCCCAGTAGTTTGAGGGTCATACTCTCCGGTGGGTCATTTCTTGCGACTTGGTCGGGGGACTGTCAACCACGCCAGTCCGGCTTTGTCTTTGCGATGTACGGCCCCAGTTATTTGTACGGATCAGCAGCAACACTCATACTTCCCCGCACTTTGTCCTCTCCTGCTAAATCGCATCCCACTTACGAAGCTCTTAGCGGAGCACCAGGAGTCTCGCTTAATTAGGGGTGGCTTTGTTAGACTCTAAATAAATGTAGGTGTTCTAGGTCGCTTTTGGATACAAGCTAGGTGTCATATTAATTGCGTATGAAGAGACTATTCTGAGTAGCAATCTGATGAAACACCAGAGACTGACTTGAGCAGCTCAGTTGATTTGAGAAACTCACTCTCTTCTAATGAAAATGATCCCCTACCAAATAATTCGTATGGTATGTGCAGAATATACTCTATCTTGAAAAGGCCTTCTAACTATTGCAGGTCGGAGTCTTACGGCTTCGAATGTTAGGAAAAATCACAAAAGTCTAGACAGAAAGTGGAATTATAAATGGATAATAATGTGTCTCAGTTTTATTGGGCCAACTATAGAGGCCCAGCACAAGACACAGGTTACAGGTCTGCATTTACACCTTATGCTCAATGTACGTCTCAACTTTCTTCTCTGGCTCGTCAATGTACGCCGACTCAGGAGCAGCATTCGGACCATCGAAGATCATGGCAATTTCCTCCAACGAGTAACCCTTTGTCTCTGGAAACACAAAATACGTGACAGCAAGAATAACAATGAGGAAGCAGCAGAAAACGACGTAGTATCTCCACCCAATGTTCTCCAAGCCTATTGGGTTGACGAATGCTGCAATGACGAGTGAACCGTAAATTGATAGTAATTCGCAAGTCAATCCTTTGCTGCGGATTGTGTATGGGAATATCTCGGTTGGATATGACATGAGGAGGGGAGTATATGCAATATCGTAGTGGAAGTAGAAGGTAAACAGGCAAACTACGACGACGATTCCCGCGGGCTTAGAGCCGGTATTGCTATTCACTGCCGAGCAAGCTGTCCAGATAATGTATGAGACTATCATTCCAACTCCTGACCATAGGAAGAGTGCGCGCCGACCGAGCCTGTCGACTAAAAACGCAGCCGATAGAGCAGCCCAGAAGTTGAAAATCTAAAATTGTCAATAGTCAGCAGTTTTCTCTACCAAGCTCTCGAACGTTGGCCACCACTCACCTGCAAAAGACCATTAATCAAAGTCTGCATAAAAGTGTCAGTGATACCAACACTATCCAGGACAAGCGTTAGATAGTATGACACAACACCAATCCCATTCCATTGTGCGGCCGAACCCAAGAAAACCGCAATGAAAAGTCTCTTGCGATTTCCCGGGCTCGCTATCAAGGAACCCCAACCGGTTGACGCTGCCGAAGTTTCTAATTTTATAGATTCGGTAATCTCATTCAACTCAAGGTTCACTAGAGGACTATCATCATCGCCACCTGCATGGTATTTTCCCAAAATAGTGCGAGCTTCGTTACCTCTATCGTTCGCAATGAGCCACCTTGGAGATTCGGGAAGCCAGAAAATTCCAGATAGTTGGACGAGCGGCCAAGCTACTTGAAGAAGTGTTGGAAGACGCCAACTCCAGTTGTTGTTGTAATTTCTTGTTCCGAATGTTACCCAGGAGGCTAGGATTGCTCCTATCAAGTATTAGCTCAGAGTGTTATGACTGGTAGGTTTATCATTGCTACGAACCAAGGTAGTACATTGTCCAGAAAGCACTAGTGTATTTGCCTCGATGGGTTGGATATGATAATTCGGCAATCAACATGGGAGCTGGTTGAACCCCGAGCATTCCTCCCATACCAACCAAGAGACGAGAAAAAACAAGCATCCCCATATTTACACTCGCTGTTCCAATGATCGTAGCGATGATAATAGTGATGATTCCGCTCAAGAGAACTTTTTTACGACCGAACTTGTCACTTAGCATACCGACGAGGGGAAGAGCTACAACAGAGCCGATGGATTGTGCTGCATTGACTAGGCCTAGGAGAGCTCCTTGTGGGTGATGAAAGTATGATTTCCATTGTGGTAGGGTTTGCAAGCCGTTCATGAGAGAGCCTGTCAAATTTGTTAGGTAGCCATCTCAAGCTGATGAGGTCTGCTGGAAGGGTACTGACCATCATATCCTGCAACAGATGACGAAAGAAGGGGTACGAGGAGAATGAGATTCAGTTGCAGTAAATGTGGGATTTGAAACCAATATTTATCGGTAACAGGGAGGACTTGTTCGATTGCTTCACCGGCGATGTAACTGCTTCCTTCCTTTTTGACAACCATTTTGGTGTTATGTGTTCTTCGGGTTGGATTGTGTTCAGCGTACGAGTGAAGATGATAACTCAATCGATAGATCCGATCAATTGTTAGCTTAATCAAGGAGGAACTCTTGGTATACAATTTTCGGTCGCCAGATATATCCAACCCGAATCCAAAATTCATACAATGGAGAGGAATCCCCCTTTCTTTTATGGAGGCATCAACAAAACATGGTACTAGGAATACATTATCCTGAAATTAAGCGCGATTTACTACGTGCAGGGAAGCAAGCTTCAAGGCGACATCGGTTCATGGATTCGCGGGGTACAGTAAGTAACGCGTACAGTGCAGTAGCTACAGTGGGACGATCCCTTCAAACGCCTGGGGAAACTGGAGGAAAACTGGAGAGAAAATGGAGAAGAGTGGGGAAAGGGTGACTGTCGCCCCTGGAAATATCTACCGTTCCGTACTACGGCTTACATACTCCGATGTTTAGCGAGGGGAAAGTCATGTACTGGTGACTTCGGCTGTTGATGCAGGTGATGGGTGCATTTGGTATAACATGACTTTTTGTTTTGGTATGGGATGTTAAGTGTTGCGTGCAGTTCGAGATTCGTCATACTCACTTTTCTAACTCGGGGGATTTTTTTCACTGTACGTATGATTACTTGTTAGGACTGCTGTGTAGCTTGCGGCTTCTTTTTCAGATGGTGTGTCCATGATTTCATTTAATGGCGATCGGATGGGGATAAATTGTTACTGGTTCTTCCCATCTCCTATTAATATTAGAAAACTACCCAGAAAAACAGTCACTGCTGGGTGATTGTATCTACTTCCACATGTCAAAGGATGGTCAGATGTAAATATAGCCAGTTACTCAAGTAGAGTAGCCTAGTTACTTAATAAATCCACTTGGCTTAAATATGAGCGTATTTGACTATGCGACTGAATCAGTAAAACTTGTATGAAAACGGCGGACGGTGAGAACTTTCATTTCCTGCTGAAATTTGAAAAGAACTTTGAAGCTTGATATAAGTGACTTATTTGGGACTGTGATAAAGTACTTCGACCTGTACAGCTCACATGTTACAGGGTGCAGTATCAGTAATTAAATTCAATCAGAACATGTCAAAAATTCTATACCATTTCTATGTCTAGAGACTATCTGCAGGTGTACCCACCATCAATGATAAAGTCCGCCCCAGTGGTATATGAGCTCGCATCAGAGCAAAGATACAGATATATGCCTTTCAACTCCCTTGGATCGGCATCTCTCCTCATTGGAGTTAAATTGAACCAAGCCTCCTTCATCTCCGCAGGACAGTCACCCGAAATTGCTGTGTTGATATACCCAGGAGAAACGCTATTACAACGAGCACCAAACTTAGCCCATTCAACAGCTAGTGATTTTGAAAGATGAATCTATTTATCCGTCAGTAAACCAATTAACTCATTAGAACTTTCATAAGAAAGAAGAATAATAATAATAAATACTCACCACCCCAGCTTTACAAGCATTATAACAACTCTGTTCCTGCGGAACATTAACCGCATGACCAGACATACTAGCAGTAAAAACACAATTCCCAAATCCCTGTTTCTTAAACACAAAACCAGCAGCTCTGGCACAATGATAAGCACCATCAAAATCAACAGCTCGGACCCTATTCCAATCCTCTAATGTCGAATCCAAACCTCCTGATTTAGATGGGATCCCTGCATTTGCAATCATCACATCCAATCGGCCGAAATCCGCAACTACTTGTGCCACCCCCGCTTCTACTTCTGCGTAGTTTTCTACGGAGACGTTGTAGGTTTTGACGGTTACGCCGAAGTCTTTGGTTATGGTATGGGCGAGCTTGTCTGCTTCTTTCGAGGTGCGGTACCAGAGTGCTAACTTTTAGAGAAGAGGTTGGTTTGTTAGCTTTGCGTCTTGTTGGAAAAAAGGTATTAAGAGAGTATGGAAGTTCTTACGTTGGCTCCTGCTTCTGCGAGACCACGAGCTACTTCGTAACCGATTCCTCCCGCTCCTCCAGTGATGATTATGGTTTTCCCATCTAGACGAAACATGTCGAAGACGCTGTCTTTGATTGGGGGGTCTGGGTTGCGGATTGAAGGTGCCATTTTTTTTTCTTGGAGAAGTTCGGGTGTTGGGAGTGGTTGGATATTGTTTTTGGTGGTTGCGGTTACGTACAGTGTTCTAGTTGGATGGTTGATATCGTTCTTGGATAGTCTTGTAAATATAAAAAATATCTAGAGTCGCTATGAACTTCAGTTCTCTGGTTGGGATGAGGGGTGACAAGCTCCGGGCCGCCTAAAATTCCCGGCCTTGAATCCCCGAAGGATAGGTCGGCTTTGGAGTTTGGGTTTGGAACTACTGAGACAATTTACGGTCTGGATTCGCCAGCGGCCGGTGGTGTAAGATAATACCATTTCATCTGTAGGAACTAGTCATGGGTTTGAAATATTAAGCGAGGAAACTATTGGGAAGCAAGAATATCGGTACAGCCTTTGATTAGCATCTTTGTTGGTCTTTATAGGATGATTTGGGTAATTGCAATGTAACTTATAGAACACAACATAAATAGCTCAATGTTAATCCCATTTGAGTTATATTTTTATTATATTATCTGTACTTGTACTAAAGCTTTTGCACGAGTGACACAGCAGAAAGATGGTGTGAGTTATTGCATTAGGTAGTTATGGTTAGGGAGAAAAAAGGGGTCGCCTCTCTGGTCAATATTCACAAATGACTCTGAACGTTAGAACTTCAGATTTCTTTCTACAATGGTTTCAAGTTAAAGAATATATTCACAGGAATATAGCGAGTACATGATTGCTTGTGTTAAATGATAATTATAATTTTCCAGTTCAAGAGCTATCTTTAATTCTAGCGACCAACTATCCCTGTTTGCACTACTTCACCTATTTAGCAGCAATATGGACTAATATCTCGTTTCTCAGCATGAGTCAATTACCTACTACACCATGTTTGAATTTTCGATGGTACCTTTTTCGAAGGTCATCTTTTCCCGCCGATCTGCGTGGCTGGAGGAAAACCGGGGAGGGTGACTCTCTCCGCAAGGGCATCCCACCCTTGTCCTCCACCAATCTAACCACGTCAATGGTGGCACCAAAAGCTCCAAAGCGTGCGGAGGGGTTCCGAATTCCAAACTTTCAAACCCGTGATTTCAGTTCAATATTTAAAATTATCTTGTAGGAAGTTACATCTTGGACCTTTTCCTTGATTCACCTTGAGAGATCTTCACAAAAATCACCAAAGATGTCTTTAGCCACAGAAAATGTAAGTCAAAACTCAACTTTTCGAAAGAACAACTTCGTAATATCAAAGTAATAGAACCGCTCCTTCGTACTCCACTCCATCCAAAATGTCTCTATTGAAGACCGGCCCGTAAAACCTCTCCGAAATGACCACGAAGTCCGAGTCCACATCGCACAAACCGGCATTTGTGGAAGCGACGTCCATTACTGGCAACGCGGACGAATTGGAGACTTCATCCTAACATCTCCAATAGTGCTAGGCCATGAAAGTGCCGGTACAGTAGTAGAAATCGGATCCGCAGTCTCGAATTTGAAAGTTGGAGATCGAGTTGCTATTGAACCGGGCACGCCATGTCGATATTGCAATTATTGTCGGAGTGGACAATATAATTTATGTGCTGATACGATATTTGCTGCGACTCCTCCTTGGGATGGTACACTTTCTAAGTATTATAGTGTTGCGGAGGATTACTGTTATGTTTTACCAGGCCATATGAGTTTTGAGGAGGGGGCTATGGTTGAACCTACTGCTGTTGCTGTACAGGTTACTAAGGTTGCGGAAGTTAGAGCTGGTCAGACTGTTGTGGTTTTTGGGGCTGGTCCGATTGGTGTTCTTTGTCAGGCTGTTTGTAAGGCTTATGGTGCTAGTAAGGTTATTGGGGTTGATATTTCTGAGTCGAGGCTGGAGTTTGCTAAGACGTATGGTGCTGATGGGGTGTTTAAGCCTGGGAAACCAGAGGCCGGTGTTGATCCTGTGGAGGCAAGTGAGAAAATGGCTGAGGCTATCAAGAAGCAGTTTGGTCTTGGAGAAGGAGCTGATGTTGTCTTGGAGTGCACTGGAGCAGAGTCGTGTATTCAGGCTGGTATCTTTGTGGCCAAGAAAGGTGGAACATATGTACAGACGGGCATGGGAAAAGAGGTATGTTTTTTTTATAAATGCTTCTTATTTCATTTACTGACAGAGACAGAATGTTGTTTTCCCAATTACCACTGCTTGTATACGTGCTCTAAACATCAAAGGCTCCATCCGATATACAGCTGGCTGCTACCCGCAAGCAGTGGATCTCATTGCTTCGGGAAAGATCGACGTCAAGAGACTCATCACCAATCGCTTCAAGTTCGAAGAGGCGGAGAAGGCCTTTGAGCTTGTGAAGCAAGGCAAAGAAAGCGTTATAAAGGTCATTATCGAAGGTGTGCAATAGTCACAATTGAAAATGATATTCAGAAAAATATATTCCGCTTAGCGTCATTCTCTTTCTTCATTTGTGATCAACTTGGAATTTACTCGTTGGCTTACTAGGCCTCGACTATGTTTCTCATCATTGACTGCGTAGCCTGCACGGGGACTTGCCGAAGAAAATGTTTCCAAGCTTCTGATCCCTCATATATTCAAAGGCCGAACAATAGGAACACCCCCATATGCATGGTGAGTTTATGGTTACCGTGCAAAATCGCTCTATCAGATATTATTTCCATTATTGCCATATATAATGTGAGTTACTCGAATCTATCTCATATATCTTACAAATCAATTAAGTCGGTAGTGCAATTGTTGATTATGGCAGAGACCTTCACATATGGAGGATCTAAGATACAGAGTGGAAATGTGAAACCCCTTATATCGTATCCTCCTTAGGTGATATTTCCAGTGGCCCAAACAAGTCTGCTGTCCATTTCAGTATCTCCCAGGAAGACTCCACAAAGGGGTTTTATGATGATGATTCACACATAGTACGTAAAATATTTCGTGTTCTTTGTCGAAGCATGATATTCGTAGCTTTAACATCAATCATCTATATAACATCAGTGTCAATCTCAATATATCAATCAAAAGCAATCCACAAGAAAGCAACTTGAGTAGAAACAAAAGAAATCAAACCTACCATATCCCCAAACGTCTTCCCTAACCTAATCATAACCCTTGAACTCAACATATTCCACACCAATTTCAGTCGCAGCTCCAGCTTTCATCCTCATACTACCAGTTACAACCTCAGGTCCCAAAACAACACTAATCATAAAATCCACATTTCCTTCCTCACATATCACAGGTGGGTTCAGTGTATGCCAATCCTATTGTTGTACATCCTCTTAATTTGGCGTACGTTAGCGTTTCTACCATTCAAAATTTTGACCATGAAGCAATAAGAAAATGGAGCAGCGACACAAGTTTCTCGTCAACAGAGTCCGGGTTGAAGGTCCGATTCCTCAGGAAAGCGGCTTGAAAGGGTTCTATTCCCATCCATGGACTCAAATTATCCTCGCCGGTATAATCTGTTTATATTATCTTGGGATACATCTTATCTTCACTTTATTGAATCCTTAAACTTAATTCTCAACTGGAATCTAGCTGTATAATACAGTATGAGCGCTCGGGTGATCAGGTTAAGTAGACCCAACAGTAGCTGCGAACGCCATAGCAGCATTACTCTCCGCAACCGCAACAACTGCACTTTTCATATTGGGTCCTTTATTCTCTTGGGTTGGACCGAGAATTTGCATTTTGCTCGGTAGTTAGACTTATGCTTGTATAGTAGGAGCTTGCTGAATTTGAATCATAAGTTAACTCCTCCTGCTCCCTTTGCAATGATGAAAAGGGAAAGAAGGTATAGACTGCTAATCCTCAGATTATGATAATAATGCTTTAGTTATTGCATCTGCGCATCGGAGCTTCTACGCTCTGGGTAGTTCAAGAGCAATAATAACAACCTACAACCTGGAATCACACTAAGAAAGAAAGAGCGATCGCTGTCTGCTGGATCATTTTCAATCTTGGGGGAAGGCGTGAAATCTCTAGCATCTTTTGGATTAAATCTTCATTCTATGGAGCGAACGGGTTCTGATTCTACATATGCTGATTGCTCTCATGATCATCATGCTCTTCGGTTGGCTCCTAGGCACTTTCATCTGTTCACCATCTTGAATCAGACTCGCATAACTTCATGCAGCTGCTGAGGCTGAGAAATATTCTCGGGGGGAACGATTGAGATTGCGGTTGCGGTGAAGTCGATTTGTAAATAGAGGGTCGCTTACATATTACCACTTCTCTGTTGTACAAATGTTTTTTTTATTCATATCAGCGGAATGATGTTAATGGTATGACTGTCTACATTCAAACGAGGCCTTTGAATGGAGCTTTTTATTGGATGGTACAAATGTTTGGAGGAATCTTAAATGGTATTATTCTCGATTTGCCTGTTCTAATGAGGAAAATGAGGATGAGGGTTGGATGGACTGTTCTACCAAGTATGGGTACGGTGATCTGTGGAGGAGGATTTGCGTTTTAGAAATAGTAAGACTGGGACTTGTTGTTGGTTTGAAATAAGATATTGATTGTATACAAGGTTCTTTATCGACTGGACCAACATTTCTGTATATTTTCCATGGAGCTAATGATGCTTGTGGCAGTGCTTTTGTTATTGATTGATTGATACTGAGCAGAACTATACTGCTAGAACGGCTGTTCTAGTGGGCGCTTATAAGGCTTTTCAAGCTGCTGGTAGGGCTATGGCGTGGAGGATTAATGCTTGGAATGTTGGGTCTATGTTTCAGTTGGGTATGAATTGGGGATTGTCGATTGGCTCTTTGCTTACCATGCTTCCTGCTGTTTAGACTGTGTCGGATCAAACAGTTGTTGAAGTGGTGGATGAGAATGAGTTCGGTTTGAAGGAGCTTGACAAGTAGTGATAGTTTAGCAGCATTCTTAAAGTTGGAGGCTGAGAAGACTGAGCTGTTATAGAGTTTCGCTGATAATCAAGACCTCAATCAAAAGTGCATCATCACTTTCCTGTTATCGTAAGCTTGCGTGCTCTTGCTTCTGAGAAAGGTTAAACTGCAGTTTCACATAGATCCTGGTTCTGTGCGTCGCTTACAAGCGAGCATATTTGAGCATTTTCCAAGTGACCAATCTCGGCCCAAATGCTTGCACCCATCGCAACTATTATATCTCAAAAAGCACATCCCGAGTCTTTCCTTTCAGCAACTGTAAGGTCTGGCGACATCATCACAGTAGCCACTTCATCCAGAAAACTCCGCATGACAGCCAGCATGTCTCCCATGGACTTCTGAAAGCTCTTTTCGTGTCCATATACCGTAATAGCATGTTCGTGATTAATGCTATGCACAATAACCTCCTGTAGACCCCTCCCTTCTCTCAGCGGATATAATTCTTCCTCCATTCCCCGGCGCAAACTCGTCAGTCTATCCCTATAGAGCTCAAAGAACTCTATACTCATCAAAAGTCGTAAACGGAGTTCCCGCAACTTCGGTCTCGAACCGTTCCTAAAATAATCCCCCAACAGCGCCTTATAGTTGAAATTATCCGAGTATTTCCCCAAATAAATCGTCAAGTCCAATTTTTGGACCCAGCGAATGGCCGAAGGAAGAGGGTTTTTGATGGGCATGCCGTTGTTTCCAGCGAAATGCCATCCGCTGGGGTTGATCCATAAACCATAGTATTCGCGCCCGTAAAATTCGTCGATCACTTCATTGTGTAATTGTTTGTTTGTGCGGAGTAGGGCGGGGCAGCAGAGACGACCGTCGTCTCGTAGGGCTTTTGTATCGACGCGCCAATCGTCGCGGAAGATATTGGGGACTGTGTAGCGGTATATGACGATGCGGATGTCGATTGGGAGATCCATGAGAGGGAAGACGGTGGGGGAGGTTTTGGGCTTGTCTTCGGAATTCGTTGAACTCCGATCGAGGGTATTGGATGCCATTTTTTTACGGAACAAGTTGGCAGTAAGGTGAATTTTGGCGATACTGTAGAAACAGTGAAGAGCAATACAGATGCATGGAGATGGAGAAGCGGGGGAGATAAGAGCTGGGGTGTTTTCAGTGCCGATATCTGCCACGTGATGGTGACGATGATGCGCACATTTTCACCTGTTTTGACACTTCTACATACGTAGACGAATCGAGAAAAGATTAGGATAGTCATTTGGTACAATTCGACTCCTTTTCTTACTTGTCTTCCAAATTAGCTCGATTTTCGCTTAAATTGGTCTTTGGGCTTTATTAACATCCTGACATGGGCTACTCTTCTCCCAACATCAACGATAGGCTTATTCCACATTTGCTACCGGACTGCCTATCCTCTGCCTATCCTCTGCCTATCCTAAAATATGTCCATTTCCAGGAGTTCCCCTTCTCAACCGGTATAGTGTTCGCAAGAGATTCAACCTCAATACTACACCCCTTAACCAAAGGTCACTTAGTCTATAAATGTGCTGTACCGCAAGTATAAATACCCAGGAATACCTGTTGAAACTAGAGGCCGAATGTCGCTCAAGAGGTTCATTTTCTGATCGTAATGCTTCTTCCTACAACGCGCCAATTTCGTATTCTCCCGACAATCAGTCGGAATGTTCTCAGAGCCGCTTGAAGAACTGGTAGTAAATATAATGGTGTACACAAGCGCCACAAACTACACTTCGTATATCTACAACGAAATCCATCCAATAGAACCCGGATCAGCCACATTAATGGCGCACAGCTCAAGAGTCAGCTCCTTAGCAGTAGGAAAAAGGAATCTATACGCTGATGTAAATGGTAAGATTTACATATGGACCAACGTATCTCCAAGAAGATGCTACAGTAGATACAATTTACGACATGTCAAGCTTAACGCAACTTTTCACTACGGTTTCAACACTACGAGAAGTAGACGCAGGGAAACTGAACACTAATTCCACAGTTGTTGAGTACGTAGCTGAATTTGGCATTAAAGGAAAAGAAAAGAGAATACTACTATTCCTCAACTTCTGACCCATACAAGTAGTTTCAATGATGATCCTTCGCCATCATTATCTTCATCAAATTTACACCACTATAATGAGAGAATCTAATCCATGACTGCACAAAAAATCGTCAATGAACCTGGAACGACATATCGGTATTCAGTCAGATCACAATTTCATGAGCTTGATACTTGTTTAGAGGAGATTACTTAACCGCCAATAAACGAACTTAACTTATATACGACATTACAGCACCACTTAGTATGAAAATCAACTTTCTTCAACCGCAGCAACGTACAAGGAATAGCAAACCCGAACCCGTTTTATGAGGAACATGGAAACTCAATAATTCCAGATTGCGGTTTTGAGTCTAACAGAGCCGAGTCGAGTCGTCCACAACCCGTTCGGGGAGCAGTGCATGACGAGAATGCGTGTGCTCTATATGGAGTATCCGAACACACAGGTCTCTGTCCTACAGTCGACCTTCGTACGACACTGCAATTTTCTGTTAGATAAACGCAGGGACGGTGAAAAGGAAGGGCTAATTAATATAAGTAACTCACTCTATTTAAACAATTCACTTGACGTAAATCTCTTAATTTATCTAATTCTCCCAATTTAAGCAATTCGCCTAATTTTAAAGAACCCACGAACTTATCTTCCAATTACGCAATTATACCCTACGTGTAATTAATACTTGTGAACCATATATTATTCTCTCTCTAAACCAAGACGACGTTTCGTTATAGCCAAAGGAATACATGCTAAGCAACGCCGGCGCCACTCGTCGAAATTTAATCGAGGACGACTTCTTCTTTTAGTTTAGTTGAAATAGTCTGCGAGCAGGATATAAGGCTACCCACACAGCATTGGCAGTTTGTAACTTATCCTCCTAACTCTCGGTTTGCTTGCTAGAATCTGAGCATTGCGCAGGGTTTGTACTCAGCTTCGGAGCGAACCTCCAGTCAATTAAACGAGAGTGAAAAAAGGAGTTGTCTTGGCCTTGGCTTAGCGAGCATTAACAGCAAATGTAGAAGGCTAGATCTTTTTCAAGAAAAAGCTATACATGGAGATCTTGACTGTTTTCATCGAATTTCATACCTGCTGAACAGTTTAAAGGAGCAATAACATTGATATAGACTAAGTCACGTGGCGTATGATAGCGCTCGCCCTCTTCGCCTTTTTTACCTAAAGTGTAGATAGCTTCATGAAAGATTTGACCGCCCTAGAAAAGTTTGGCATTATCTTATCGACGACGGACGGAGCCTCACACAATCAGTGCACCATTCCTTGATACCAGTCTAGATCCGAATCCTTTCTTGTACTAAATATATATCTTAAAAGGGCACCTTTGTGGCATTGCTAGCTTCAAGTCGTGCCAGAGACATTTACCACCATCGAATGCAGAACCCTGCAATTCTGCAACTTCACAACACGCACAAACATAAATAAAAATAACTTTGCTTTTGCCACACCAATATCATACATAACAAATATGGCTTCCGAGAGCTCCACTACTACCGACCGCGGAATTCTGCATCTCGACACGGGTCTTTTCACTATTGAGGACATTCCCGGTAAAGGAAAAGGCATGGTGGCCACACAGACTATCGCCCCCGGAACCTGCATTCTCACTGAAGAAGCTGTTCTTTCCAGCGAATGTGTCAAGTCTCAAGACACCGATGAGAAAGATTTAGCCAATGAACTCAAGAAGCAGCCTATAGCTGCTCAGCGTGCGTATCTTCAACTATGCAATGCCTTTCCAGAAAAGGGAAAACCAATTTCTAGCATCTTTCGTTCTAATGCTTATGCCTTCGCTGGAAGTTCTAACCATGGTGGTGTCTTTTTGGTTATTTCACGCATCAACCATAGCTGTCGACCAAACGCACAGCATCGATGGAACCCCGTACTTGAGAAAGAAACAGTCTATGCCATACAGCCTATCAAAATCGGAGAAGAGATTACAACATCATACCACGCCGGTGGAACTTCGTCTCAACGCAAGGCAGATCTGGAGGAACACTTCCGCTTCAAATGCACCTGTGATGCCTGCTCCCTCCCAGCTGATGAGCTAGCTGTCAGCGATGCTCGTCTTGTAAGAGCACATGAACTGAATGAGCGCATCGGAAATGCTGGGAGGGCACACAAGACACCCGAACTTGCACTTGCTGACTGCCGAGAGCTGCTGAAATTATATGAAGAGGAGAAGTGTTCGGACTTGCGTGTACCAAATGTGTACTATGATGCTTTTCAGATCGCTGCCATGCACTCGGACCAAGCTAGAGCGAAAACGTTTGCGAATCGGTATAGGCAGTTCAAGGTATTGGCCGAAGGTCCGGATAGTGTTGATGCGATGGAGATGATGGCCTTTGCTAGGAAGCCAAGCAGTCATGAAAGCTTTGGTGGAACGAAGAAGTGGTCTTCAACTGTAAAATCTGTTCCTAAGAATCTTAGCACTGAGGACTTCGAGAAGTGGTTATGGAAAGAGCCCGACGTGGCAAAATTGCCACTGTCATTGGAGAAGCTGATTTTGGATGCGAAGTCTAGTTCTGTCCCTACCGGTGCTACATCTGCCTCTATAAAGAAAGAGACCGAATTGGCGTTCTTGTATTGGCCCAATGCTTGAACATTTTGGGGTTCGTATTGGCGTTTGGATTTGCGTTGATGGATACACTGTGCATAGAAGAACAGGTCATATATATGGGGTCGGTGTTAGACGATGTACATAAATAGACTGCATAGTGGGACCGAAAAATCTTTTGCTGCTTGAAGCAAGAAGGTGCGATTCGATTTATGGGGATTAAGAGAAAGCAAAAGGAGGCTATTAGTACGCCTCGAGTTATGTCATTAGAACTTCAGCTTGCTTCAATTCGAATTGTCTGGGGGAATATATATACATATATATACAGGGAAAAAAATACGATAAGAGAGATGTCTTTGGGAATCAGGCGACTCCTCTGTCCCTGTGCAGGTTTTGTTGAGGAGCTCTCCAGAATAGGCAAACCTTTCGTTGTCGGTCTGCTTGCTTCGCAACAAGCAAGCATTCATACATCCAAAAATCTAACACCTTTGCTCTTGCTATTACAAAGTTGCACAGGAATCCACAGGCAGCTAAATAATCGTTTTTCGTATGTTTGTTTGGCGAAGTCGCATAAAGCTACAAGCAGATCACCATCTGTCTTACGTCAGATACTCGTATCCGGTGACGGGAATGGAAGGTGTTGCGACTCGGTGTCGAATGCGTTCCCTTGCATTGCGACACACCAAGGTAGGTTTGATTGTACAGTAAGTTCTCAAGAGACCAAAGTACAAATGGCCGATCTTGGCCTCTTTTCTTTTAGGAAAGAAAAATAGGTGTCTAACAAAGTACAACTCCGATCCTAACTACCTGCCTATTGCATCACACAATTGATCCTAGGCCCTTCTACCTGTGACAATGGACAAGCAACAATTTGAGCAGGAATCTATCTCTTCAAAACCTTCCGAAATACGCATGCTATTAGGAAAAGGAAAGGGAAAAGGCATCCAAACATTGTTTTCGAAACCTGCCGATAATAAAGAAGCTGTTGAGCGACAGGCTGGCCAGGGAGTAGCAGAAGACAATGTGCCTTTGTATATCAAGCCACTCTCGGGATCAAAACTAGTAGATCCAAGCCTCATCCAGGAGTTTATTCTCGAATCCCTGATGTTTACATCTATGTACGATCGGCAGGGAGAAGTGGCAGAAGCGCATCAGAAGACATTTGAATGGATATTTGAAGAAACAACGCATGACACAGGGACTACACAGATGGGAAGCAACTTTCGGCACTGGCTGACAGACATGAGTTCACAAGGAGGCATATACTGGATCAATGGAAAGGCAGGATCTGGCAAGTCTACGTTGCTTCGTTATATCTACGATCACAAGAAGACATACCAACTTCTCTGTGATTGGGCTACTTCTCCATCTCCAACTGGTAGGTCTCTATTTCTTGAAAGATCGAATATCTGGGTTACGTGGCTAAAACTAAGCAACCTAAGGCCAACCAGCAGAGCTTCAGCGGGAGAAACAAGCAAAGGCTGAGGATGAAGATGCTACAAATTCGATCCATGTGAATCCGAAAACACTGACATTGGCGGGGTTTTTCTTCTGGACCAGTGGCTCTTTGGAGCAGAGATCTCAAATTGGACTTCTTCGGTCTTTGTTACACCAGCTTCTAGGAATGCACCGCTATTTGATTCCTGTGACATTTCCGGAGCTTTGGGAAATGTATTTGAACATGAGCACGAAACAACGGATCAACACACCTATCTCCTGGAGTCTTGTAGATTTGATGAATGGGTTAAAATTATTCCTGAAAGCTGCCGTGGAGAAGACAAAGGTCTGTCTATTTATTGATGGATTGGATGAGTATGACGGAGACCATGTCGAGATAATTGGTCTTTTTAAGGATATCGTGGACAGAGGGAGTCAGAACGTCAAGGTCTGTTTATCCAGTAGACCATGGCCAGTTTTCGAGACCGCATTCGGATCCATTCCCCACCTGAAGCTACAAGACCTTACAATCAATGATCAGCAACGCTATGTCGTAGATATTTTCAATAACTCCCATCAGATGCGTCGTATCTTGGATGAAGAGCCCGAACGCGGAGCTGCCTTGATAGCAAATATTGTTGAGAACGCCGATGGTGTCTTCTTGTGGATCATCCTTGTCGTCAGGTCCTTGTTGGATGGGCTCTGCCCAGGGGATTCGCTCGGTGTTGTTGATACCAGATTTAAAATTTTACCAACCGATCTGGAGGAACTCTTCCAGCACACACTATTTGATGGACAAACAGAAATATTTAAGAGAGAAGCATCTCGGATTCTACAGCTTATACGAGCAAGAGAGGTTGTGTGTGAGTTTACTGGAGATTACAGTTCCTCATCTTTAACTCTCTGGGAATTTTCTCTCGCGTACTTGAATCTCGAAAAAATCAGTATACCTGCCCAAACCAATACAATAACTCAAAGTGTAGGCCAGAAGAGTAATCCAATAGTTTGCCAGCTGGCAGAAGACGAGGTTCTTCGCTTATGTGCTAAAGCAAAAGCGTCCCTCGAGGGGTATGGCGCCGGGCTCCTGGCAATACATTCAAGGCCAATACATTCCAGGAGTCAAACCAGATTTGGTAGCGATATCGACCAATGTCACTCTCTCACAGACAGTAAAGTCACATACCTCCATCGTACTGTGAGAGACTGGCTGATCCATAGGCCCTCTGTTTGGGAAACTATTGTTAGATATGGGGCTATTTCAGTGGTGGCTCAGCCTAGCTCCATAATTCAAATTAACTCTTCCAGCCATGAAGCATCATCTCAAGGCTATGACCCTCATGCAGCCATACTTGGTGCATACACGCTACAGCTGAAAATGCCCCTCGAAGAACCAGAGCATCACCGCAGATTGGATGACTGGTGGCCAGGCATTGTCTTGTCGCTTACACATGGCCGCTATGCAGTTACCGGTATTGTTGCTGCAGTTGATGAGCTCGAGAAAACTCTCTCGTGGTACTGGCTTAAGAAGATGTCTCAACCTGACGATCATTGGGCAAGAAATGCATTTGGATCATATGAAGAAAGAGGCAAAAGCATAATATCCTACCCTTTTCTCGGTCTTGCTACCAAATTTGGGCTTCAAGAATATGTTATGGAGAAGGTGGGATTCCTGGAGCACGACAAAAAATATCTAGGGTACAAAGGTGGCAGACCTCTATTAAGCTACGCGACCGACTTTCTGATCAACCGACGGAAGTCCGTATACCCACTCTCAAATTGTTCCTTTGTCAGTGACCTGCTATCAGCTGGCGAAGATCCGAATCTTGTGTACACAACTTTCGATCGCAAGGAAGAAACACCTTGGCTAAGTTGTATCAAACTTTTACGTGAAGCTTTACGCCGAGGTTGGATCATGCAGAATGATCACATCGAAGTGAAGAGATGGACTCAAATACTGAGGTGCTTTGTTGATTACGGGGCAGATGTGAACGCTATTATTGTGGCGACGAAATGGGACCCAGAGATAACGGTTCTGGAAGTTGTGGATAGTGTTATTGATAAGTTCGGTTTTGATGAAGTGCAGGGTTTGAGGGATGCAATGGTTGCTAGGGATGGTAAGTCAGTAGGTTAGTTCTGCGCCGAGGAGTAGATCCTGCTGCGATGAATTTAGGGAAGGTAGTTCGTTCCACCAAAAAAAAAAAAAAAAAACTAAGCAGACATTAAGTAATAATCCCCCACCACCCTAGTGTTTTCGCTGTCACTATTATAGTAAATCAAGACATAGTCGCCCGTAACTATATTAAAAAAAGCTAGTGTCCCGAATTCCTAAAACAAACCTGCGTTTGTCTAATTAATAGCTTCTATAGCGCTACTCCATTAGCGCACCAAACATTTGCTTAGTACTTAAGCAAGTTATGCCATGCAACATGTTCGCAATACATCTCTACGCATTGTAATTATCGAATTTACCTATAGCGCATAACTTTAACCCGATAACAACGCTAATCCGCAGTTTTTGATATACTTTAAGGGATTAGCATCATAACGCGCCAGTGTAGAAAGTTGCTACGGAGGGTATTAAGTAAGTTTTTTATTTAAGTTTTTTTAAAGTCTTTTTAAAGGGATTGGTATGAGATTGGGAATGAAGTATGTTAGTGAATTGAAGGGTTGAATGTTGTTATGGGAGATGGATGGATAGATAGATAGATAGATAGATAGTTTGTTGGGTTGTGATGTTTATGATATGATGATGTGTATGCTTGGGGTTCTTGAAGGGGAGGAGGGGATTAGTTGACTTGTCTGAGGGTTGGTTGTTGTGGTTGTTGTGGTTGTTGTGGTTGGGGTGAGGGTGGGTTTGGGGAGTGGAAGGGTAGTTGGAATATTTGTTATGTAAGAAGATGAGAAAATGGGTAGCTATAATTGGCTTGTTTAGGTATTTAGTGGCTTGAGTTAGTTGACCTTAGTTGTATGCGCTACAAGGAAGATTACCTATATACCACAGATATTCGATGACATCCGCTTCTATGCCCCGCCATCTACGGATCCCGTGTCTTTGCATACAGCTTGGAGGAAGTTAATATTAATATGGCAATAGATCTAAGTTCCAACTAGCCAGTAATTACGGTATCCAATTAGTTAACGTGAATATTAACAGTGCCTGTCTTTCTCTATGTCTTCTGCAGTGGCTCAGGGATTTAAATCTTGATAGTACAGTATGAATGGCTGTCAAAGAGACAAGCTCATTGCTAAAGATGTCCAGTCTAGAGTCGTTAGGTTTAGGTTGTCTCGGCGTGGAGGGGTAGCAGTGGGGTTAAGCGGGGGCGGAAGCAAACGACGGATGTATATTTACGTTTAAGGGGGAAAATACACTGAAAGTCGGAAGCAGCTTTCTCCCCATAATAGTTCTCCAGATTTACCCCAGACTCCCCCAGACAACAAAAAAAAACATATTTTCTCTCACTTTCAAGCAATCGATCCAATTCAGAAATCAATGTCTTCGAAACCAGAATTCGTCCTCGTCCCTGGCGGTTGGCACTCTCCGGACTCTTTTGGACCAACATCCATCTTACTCGAAAAAGCTGGCTATAATGTTCATGGTGTTCATCTCCCTTCTGTAGGAGCTTCACCTCATCATCAAAATAATGAACAAGATGTTTTCGCTGTTCGCGCTGTTGTCACTAAGCTTTTGTCTGAAGGGAAAGATATTATTATTGTCATGCATTCATACGGAGGAACTGTAGGAAGTGAAGCACTGGCACCGTATATACAAGATCTTGAAAAGGGAGGAACGGTAGGTGGGGGAAAGGTAGTTAGGCTAGTATTTTGTACGGCTTTTGCGTTACCCGAGGGAGTGAGTTTGATTAAGGCACTTCAGGGGAAACCTCTACCTTGGTTTGTTCTCAATGTAAGTTCTACAACTAGCCCTCTAATTCCTCCCCCTCTCCCTCCCCAGAAAAGAAAGGAAAAATATTCACGCAAGTCCCAGGATGACGAAACGGAAGTCAAGGCCGGAACACCGAAGGAAATATTCTATAACGATATTTCTGACGAGCAGGCTGCGCCGCTTATCGCGCATCTCAAGCCTCAGGGTTATAAAACGTTCTTTGATGATCTTACGATTGCTCCTTGGAAGGTTGTTCCGAGTACTTATATTATGTGCGAACAGGATAAGGCGATTCCGATTCTTGTTCAGGAGGGAATGGTTGCGAGGGCGAGGGAGATGGTGCCGGGGTGTTTTGATGTTGTTGAGAGATGTGATGCTGGGCATAGTCCTTTTTTGAGTCAGCCGGATTGGCTTGCGGGGAAGTTGGTTGAGGCTGCTGCTGGCGGCTCTTAGGTGGGGCTTTGTGAAAAGGCTTGTTGTGTTGGGTTTGTGGCTTGTGGAGTTTGGTTGGGATGTTGGATTCTTTTGTTGTTTGGTCTTGATGATGAGTTTTGAGTTGTATAGCTATATCATGTGGGATACTATCTATCCTTTTTTGTGATTCTCGCATATATGTAGTCACATAACGGACATCTGCATTATCGAGAACACTTTCTGGTTTCTGTGGATTCTAATGCCCTTCGTCCTTCTAGGTAACTTTCTAGTCGCCATTTATTCATCTAAGCGCTTTGTCGCGCTGTCATTAATTGCCTATTATTAATACCGTTCCTGAAATTATAAAGTAATCGAAGCATTTTATTCATTTACCTTAAGCCTCTCACTTAATTGGAGTTTTCACTTGGCTTGAATACTACTTCAGAACGGCTCGGTAATGGATTCATAAAATTAAGCGATTTCATCAACTCGTCGGCATAGAACAGTTGTGCCACAAGCCCGAGAACAAATCCGGTACTCCGATCTCCTCTACTATAGTAGTAATTATTTCAAGGTTCTAATGAATTGTAAAGCTGGTCGATTCTGGAAGGCTGGGGTAACTGAATATTGTAATCTTACCAAAGGTAGCTGGCGTAGCTTCCGACAAAACTTCCGACGCAGCTTCCGACACCCGGGATGTCTGTTGAACTTCTATAGCGCTGAAGTGGAAGGGTTTAGCGACGGGTAAGGAATTTAGACGATATTAGCTTACTTTAGGAACTCTTTTTTTATAGCCATCTTTCTTGCTATGCGAATCCAGTGATGTGTCCTCCATCTAGACATAGTTCTTTATATGGTTAAAAGTACCGAATTAGGCGAATTAGTGGAACGAATCCAACCAAAGCTTACTAATTAACCTAACTATAGAAGAAGTCTAATAAGAGATATTCCAAGCTAGTTATCAAGTGACAAGCGTAGTAAGTGTGCCCTTAGCGTTACAAGCAACGTTTACTTGTAATTAATAACTATTGCCGTACCTAGATTAGTGCCAGTCCAAGAAAAGAGCCGCAGTATGGCAGGGTCATATATGCTGCAGGGGAACCTCGAAGTACATAAGCTTGAAATTTATATGCATGCATGCTTAACCGTAGGTGCGGTAGTTATAAAAGGCATCGTAACAGGGAAGCGAGTAGTATAGAGAAGTTTTGTCCTTCTAACACTGAGGAAATCATGTAGTTTTAGGATTCAACGGCTTCTCTAGGCAGAAATTACTAGCTTCAATACGATCACGGCTATTTTTCGGGACTCTTCTTCTGTACCTTGCCTTTCTAAACTTCGTTATGTTGAGATTTGTTTTAGTGATTTACGAAGGGTTTAAGCGTTTTTATTGTTTTTAGGTAGTGAGGTGTACATTTATTGGAGCTCGACAATAGGAGACGGTCAATGATG
>JAJONI010000078.1:0-46568 GCA_022190145.1 Pezicula rhizophila
AAACGACTACTTTCAAATGTCAATTGCAGCTTGCCAGTAAATAAGACATCCGAAAGTCTACAACACTCTAATTAAGTATTTATATCCTCCACATAACTAACTAATAGCAAAGCAGGATTTCGGGTTCTACTTCCTTAAAACCACGTATAGAAAGAAGAGGTGAACCCGGAAATAAAAGCCTAACTCCCAACATCACTACTTAAGGAGGCTTAAATATGCCCTCAACAAAGTGCAGTGCATTGCTTGTAAACGCGCCTTCGAGACTTGCCTCTATAGTAGGGTTTTAATTTTGAACGGCGACTATACTTTTATAAAAGAAGGGGAAATTAGTTAGATACTGCAAAACGTTCCGTAGAATTCGACACCAGCACGAGTTTTGTTTTAGTAGCTTATCCAAGTCACTTGCTTGAATTGACTAATTAAACACTTCATAGAAAGAGAAGTAGACGCAGAAAAATACAATAGAGGAAAAACCATCTAAATGTCGAGAGGAACAACAAGTGTCTTGTCGTTATAAACTATAAGCCACAAGATCTCGAAAGTAGGAAAGTGAAAGAAATAAGAGGTTACTTCAAGGCTGTAACAAGCGTCAAAAATCTTTGAGGACACCCCTCACACCAATTCGACTACTACAAAGAGTAAAGAGAGAAGGCTTCCCGAGAAATTCTAACCGAAGGAGGTTAGGTTTGTAGTTTGTAGGCACGCCAAGGTAAAACTGACAACTGATTGCTTGCCTATGCTTCTTCCTCCTTTTCGCTCTAAGCGAACTCAAATACGACGACTAAGTAGGTATCCGTTACGTTGTTACAGTGTTTTAAGAGAACGTTTAACTGTATATAGTAGCTGCTATTGGCCTTTCAAGTGTGGCTTCATTTTAAGGACCCACCGCCTATAAGAGGGGTAATTCTATACTATAGGTGTCCTAATAACCTTGTGCGTCTTATTTAATCTGTGCAGAATTCACTTTAAGATATACAATACTCCTTATGCTATTCTAACCCTATATGCTATTCCGCTTCGCTTTAATACTTTTCACTCTTTACATTCCTATAGAGAGGAAGGAAACTACCGAATACTTGTCGCCAACAAATCTCCTGTTCCTTCCTCCTTTGCTCGCATAATTAGGTGAGATATTGTAACGCAAGAATTATAGCAGCTAACAAAGAAAGGGCGACAAAGAAAGACAGGGATCTTTTCGTACGAAAAGCAATAAGAGAACAATCTTATACACTGTCTTCCCCCCTCCACCTGACCGTTGCATTTTAGTAAAACACAATAGGAACTTCGCACCTATCTTTGTACTCTTGGTTATTTCCAAGTGTTTATAAAAATATTTCTCGGTCTGAATGAATCCTTATATTAGGGCCCTATTCGCTACATCGTGGATATGGTTAGTGATATATTTATTATCTTAACTAAATATAGCATCCTAGCTTACGCATCGAAATTTAAGCAATATTCTTGGAGATGAGTGAATGCGTCTATAGGGACTAGAAAGCTTTATATGGAATGCAAGCACTGCAACGTGAGTATGGTCATAGAATTATCTGAATTCAGTAACTCACTTGATCCGAGAAACTCAATCTAGGTATTCGATTTAAAGCTTGCATTTAAGTGCTTTGCTTCTAGCGGATACTTTTGACCTTTCCTGTTACTAGTTTGATTAAGAAGAGTGATACATCTGTGAGGTTCTAAAAAGCTCAAGTGTACATTTTTGAAATGTTTATATACTATATCAACCCAGTGGATATTAAAGATAAGATAGCTGGTCTATTGGAAACCAACGTACTGCCTTGCCCTCGTAGTTGTTCCCATACGTGCCCCATATCCCCTAAGATTATTTGTGCACACTTGAGCCATTGGGCCTGACTTAGCAACTGAACAGAGAATTGGATTAAGTTTGCTCAAGGATATCTTTGAATTAAAGCCTCTCTGCATTCTCATCGAGGCTCTTCAACTAAATTGCCACGCGATATCTCAAAGATTAAGCCTTGCCCCTAAGAAATTGTGCTGTTATTACAATATCTCAACTTTGTTTACTTGAATAATGATTAGGGCGATAGCCACATCGGATTTAGACCAGTCGGAGGAATAGACCCAAGGAAGGAGTCTTCTTAATGGGACAAATCCATGGCCCTGGTAAGCCAACACACAGCAAAGAAAAGCAAGTATCCTAAACTCTACAGTGGTCATTGCTTGCAAAAGTGTTGCACAACATCGGCCAGAAACGCATGCTACAGTATATAGCTGGAGTAGCCGCCTAGATGAGCTTAAGAGGACAAACTAACCAGAATCCCGGTTAGCTATAGTGTCCATCATCTATACTGACATGGGACCCAAAATTTAGATACGAATTTCGAGGATTTCTACTACTGAATGGTATCAAAGAGTCAAATGACAGAGTAAATGCAACTCCAGTCCACTATTATTAACTCTGCAAACCTGGTACCGTAGTGGTAGAGTACATAATAGCATAGAAAATCCACTTCCTAGCGCAAAGGCAGAAACTGCGATTTTGCCGGCGAGAATTCGGACAAAGATAAAAAGCATTGCCTGCCAGTGAGCACAGACATAATCGAAAAAGGTTGATCGCTCTTACGATTGATTATGAGAGAGACACAGGAACCGTGTTGGCATTACTAAGGCTCTGAACAAAGTACTCTACCTACAATAAATCATCGAGGAACTTGAACTAAATTCCTGCAACTGCCTCTTGTTTAGAGAGTTTGGACGTGCTCGATAGCCGCCGTACCATTAATGCTCGCCAAAACAAAAGGGCTCTGCTTCGTCAACAATAGGTGGTAGTGTAGTGCAAGCAACAGCGACTTTGGCAACATTTTGGTTCGAGAATTTGATGCTCTAAATCAAGATAGAAAGAGACGGTGATCCATCCGGACCCAATCCCAAAGTCAAGGGGAAAAGGTGTCGGCATCAAAATTAAATGTCTTTAAATGTGAACCCCGACTTACGAGGCCTTCCATCTAATATCCTGGAAAGATTTCGGATGCTCTCGAGGCGGCTCTCTCAACACGTCAACGCGTCGACGCGTTGTTGAAATAAAGACTTTTGGACAGAGGTGTCATCACGTCAAAATCATACGACAGGTCAAGGATGCGGTGCAGCTTGCAAGTGCTGTAAAAAGTCAAGTCTCTGCGGTAAGCTTAAAAGAGATCAGACAGTGTGGTCTCCAACGCTAAGTGCGTCGTCACCTTCTTGGATGATTCCTGGACGATTCCTGGACGAACCCCATCCGATATTTTGAGCCAAGGAACATGGTCGGACACTGAAGTCTGAACGAGAGGAAGTCTAAAAAAGAGACGACATGATGGAGGAGAAGGCGCTGAGCTACGCCATAGGAAAAAGCAAAAATGAGAAATAAGAAATAAGCAATGAGCAATGAGTAATGAGCAATGAGCAATAAGCAATACTGTAAGCAATAGGAACATTGTAATATGATATGATGGACAAGGTCAGTCAACAAGACAAGCCTCGGGGGATTTTTGTCTGTCATCCGATTTGGGAGCCCCATCAATGCAGAGGCTATTATTCCTTCTTCTTTTCTGCTTGTTTGCTGCCAACCGCGGTCATCCCTGGGGAGAGGGCTTGCATGCTTTTCCATGCTTTTCCATGCTTTTCTATGCTTTCCATGCTTTCCATGCTTTCATGACCAGAGCGGCCATCAAACTGGAGTTCGGCAAGGCGGGCATGGCTTGCCAACCTGGCACAATCATCAATTGCACGCTTCGGCACTGTTAACTTCACAAAATCACGCTTAGGCTTTTTTTCTTCTTCTTCATCGGCTCCCCCAGTTTCCTTCAGTGTAAGTAAGGCCAGGCCTAGGGGGCAAGATGGGAGGGGGGGTGGTCGGTAGTTAATCCAGTATCTAATATCCATTCATTATTCAGGCATTGAAAGCCTTCTCTTCCCTTAGCCGTGTATACCGTGCTCGCAGATGTGGACGTGTCTAGACCTGAGAGGCTGGGCTGCTTGCCGGTCCAGGGATAGAGTCTGCACTTTGTATGTAGTAGTTCAGACTCACTACTTTACTGTAAAATCGCTGTCGCTTCTGGGTTTTTGGTTTCTACTGTAGCTTCTGACTTTCTGGGCTCTTTGGCTTCTTCAGGCTTCTTCAGGCTTTTCTGGTTGCTGGCCAGCTGCTGCTGGTTGTCGCTCCGTCATCGCCCTTCCAGCCACCTTCCAGCCCACACACACACACACACACACACACACACACACACACACACACACACACCCCTCCTCCCCCACTCCCCCTTGCTAAAACTCCAGTTTCAGAGTTACCTGTGTTCAGAGCGGTATCCTCCTTTCAGGCAGCAAATTAATGCACGATTGCGTGTTTTATAGCAGGTATGCATTATGCGACCAACAATCCCCCCCAAATCCCCCCCAATTATTTATGCTTATTCTGAATCTTGATTGGTGAATCCTCTTATGCAAAATCCTGTTGCAAAAAGGCCCTGATTGGAAATCGGAGAAATGCAGCCCAACTACCGGTCAGCCTTGGCAAAGTCTTACCGACTGCCCAGGCACGCGAACAACACTCATCCCAAGATTTTGAATTTTTTTTGTTTTTGTTTTTGTTTTTGTTTTGTGACATAGTTACAGTACAGTCGGTAGGTGGGGGAGGTACGTGTAGACCACCCTGTATTCGAGAAAAAAACAATTAGTTGCGTGTAATGATAATACTAAAACTAAATTATCTACTTTGGAAGATGTCCTCCCTTTACCGCCTCACGCCTATGGAGCGAGAAAACGCACAAAGGGAGGCTGATCCAACCAAAAAGAGATACATACAAAATTACGGACATGAGAAAACTTGCGTGCTCGATGGGTATATTCTTGATAGGGGAAGCGTCTGTTCAACCCTTGGTGCTGAGGGTATAATGCGATCATGGAACCGTTCATGTATACCTCCTTTCCTTCCCTTCTACCGTACCCCTCCCTGATGCGCCCCGAGATGCTGACCATGCGTGCCAACCAACCAACCCTATGAATTCCCTTGCTACCCAAACTTTTGACAAACGGTGAAGGTAAATGTGACCCATGAGTGTCATGACATGAGATCCGTTGAGTTGAGTGTTGTGAACTTCGTAAGGACTGGCGCGCCCCAGTCGCGATTTGTGTATACATAGCTATATAAGTGCTGTAAGGAAATAGAACAAATGTACGACATTTAGAAATGAGATAAAGTGGAATTGGCGTCTGATGAGGGAGAGACGCCAGAGGAGATGTGGGAGTCGGATGGAGAGTAGAGTGTCTCTTCGAAACACTCTTCGAGAGTCGTGTCGCTCTCGAGTAGCTCTAAGTAGCTACGAGTATTCGGTGGTGTCCCCAAGATCAGAAGCGGGTGCTTCTGCTGGAGACGATAAATGCTATAACTCCTCGGCTTTCTCCTTGCAGGCCGCTGATGTGAAGCCGGTGCCAACTTTCTGTGCCACAATGCGCCATTTCTCTTGCTCGTAGTCGTGAAGAGCGGTACGAAGCTTTTGGATCTGGAGGAAAGATTAGTATCGGACGAAGTCAAAAACTTGCAGCGCATGCACTTACTGTCTCATCTGTCCATTGCGTAGTTTTGGCCTTCAACTTTGTGCAGTAACGAACTTGTAAAGTGCCCGAAGACCTCCCAGGGAAGAACTCCGCAATCTGCTTCCAAGTTAAGGATTTATTCTCCTTCAAATCTACCAGTAGTTGGTCATCCTCAGGCGTGAACTTCAACTTTGGCCCTCGTGGTCGCGGCGCAGGCGGTGGCATCCCCGCAGTCCCTACGACGCTCGGTGCACTCTGCGACATCATACTTGAGTCTGGATCCTCACCAAGGCGAGGCATCTTCGACCGTGGACCTTGATTTGGCAGAGCATGGCTATGATATGCCTGTGGTGCACCTCCATATCCTCCCATCGGAGCTCCCATCTGTTGCTGAGGCATACCTTGCATACTTCCCTCTGGCGCCCCCATCTCCATCTCCAACTCATCATGAGGCCTTGACCTCTTCGATCCGGGCGGTTGTTGCATGGGCGGCTGCTGTTGCATAGGAAGACCATGGTGTTGCATTGGTGGTGCTCCATATCCCATAAGTCGCTGCCCACCACCGAACTGCGGGGACTGGTGGTGGGCCATGCCGTGCGGATCTAGCAAGACTTGCTGCTGTTGCTGCTGCTGTTGTTGTTGTTGTTGTTGGTGATGCTGTTGCTGTTGCTGTTGGTGATGCGCCGCGAGGTCCTGCAGCGTATCCAGACTTGGTGCGCCGACGTGTTGCAGTTCTGGGTGATGCGACCCATAGGACCGCTCCTCGGGATGGTTTTCGGAATGGGCAGCATAGTCGATATAAGGATCGTGACCTGGTCGATAGCCAGACATGCATGGATTCCGCCACAGCGAACTGCTCTCGCAGGTCGCCGGGGGCAGTGATAGTGCGTGTTGGATCACTGCTAGGTCGTGTTATGTATCTGTAGGGCGTACGGATGTTGCGTCGGCGGTTCGTTCTTTTGGGATCAATTCAAACAGTAAGAGTTTCGATTGTGTTATAGGGTCTGCTATAGGTAGCTTAGAGAGCCGAGTCTTATTGCATTGACCGATGCGATATAGGCGGCGTGATACTCGAAACCAAAAAGTTCAGCCTTATCCTTATTTCGTGAGGGGCGCTGTTCCGCAGGAGCGGTATGGAATCGAAGCTGTCTAATATAATAACGGAAGAAAAGAAGAGTTGAAATAGTTCGGTAGAGGGGAGGGGAATGCCGTTGCATTATATCCATCGTCTGATCTTTGACTATTGCTGGCATTGATGGCGAAGACCAGCAGTAATTAAGGCGCAGACCCGGCTTTGATCAAGACTCAAAGCATATCAAGCGATTCGCCATGACGAGACGGTAGCTGTGTTGAGGAGCACCTGCGAGTGATGCATGTGGACGAATACATCTGCGCGTCCCTGGAGGCATAAGCTTCGCATTATGCCCTGGGTATCCTCCGACCCAAAAGGGAAATCAGGCACAGAAGATCCCGAGCCGACTGCCAGCAAAGAGAGGGGGAGCAAGAGGCTGTCAGAGCGAAGCATGGACGCAAAAAAGCGGCTTTGACAGGCAGGGACAGCGATGGCCGCCAGATTGGCCAAGAGCAAGAGGAAGAGGGTACAGCCTTGGAAGGGCCATCCACTGGGAGGCATACACCCTGCACACCAAAAGAGACCAGCAACCACAGGGCATGGCTTCGAGAAGACGCATAGAAGCCCGCGAAACTTCGGAGACGAAAGACGTAGTGGGGGGTGAAACCTGCCTCTGGGACAGGGCCCTGGTTAGGCATTGACTCCCGCACGACGGCATCATTATGCGCCGGGGTATTGCCAATAACTAATAGAAAATTTAATTGTAAAGACGACGACAGAAAAGGAAAAGGAACGAAACTAGCAGGACGAGGACAACTTCCACAGTAGGAGATACCGGTAGCCAGCAAGACGAGGGGGCCCATCACCAGCCAGTAGAAGGCCCAGAGAACAGTCGGAATATTGGGAACATTGACAAACAATATGGCGAAGTGAGGTCCTGCGGAGATGACGATATAATGCAATCCCAAAAGAAGCATCGTCATGTCCACATCTCCAGAAGATCGCAACAGGGCAAGAGGAGATCGGATGTTCTGGCAGGGGGGAGGCAGCGAGCAGAGAGGACAAAAATAACCTTCGAGCGCGATCCTGACGTACCTCGACGGAGTAGTAGGAGGCTACTCCACCACGGATAATCCCCTGCAATCCTGTAATCTACCTATCGACAGCAGCAATAATCTTGCTCCATCGCCGCAAGTGTGTCAGCTACTTTCGTACAATAATCAGCCTCTTCGAGCCTGACATCCTGGTGCTGCTCGTGTTAATATTAGAAATAAAGTTGCTTCTCAATGCTGTTTGTCGTGGCTACCGGTACAGGTGGCTACTTTCTGTTTCTGATGCTGATGGCCCTCGAGAGTCACAGAGAGTGGCAAGACATCAATTCCAACGCATGAATGTCGATCACCTGGGGAGGAAGGCGACACATCTCAGAGCAGCTGTCATCCGACCTGATCCCGCGATGAAAACCAGGTAAAGTCGCGATGTTTGAACAGAAATAAGATAGACGCGAGGCGTTTCCGGACGGAATGATAGACAGCTGGGGGGGAGGGGCAGGGAAAGGGGGATGAACTGGAGACGTTTGGAAACAAGAATAATATACAGTAATAATATAGTTTTATTTTTATATTATCGAAAGGGAGATGAACTGGAGGGACACGAACCACCACCAGCAGCAGCAAGCACCACACTACTGTCTTCACTGCGCGACGGCCGCATTATTGGGCACGCTAGTGAAGAAGGGAAGGATGCACTGATGCAGGAACCGTTGAACTTTAGACTACCGGTACAGCTGACGGGCTGCATAAAGGTCAATAATGCAAGGAACGATCGCATATGTGCATTTCGACTCTTCGGCCCTTCTCAAGCCGACTTTGGACGCCTCAATCTCTTGGTAGCAACTTTAGGAGACAAGTCATAATGCCTAATGTTGTGGACGGTGATGCATTTCATTGCATCCTCTGTCAGCAATCTGCGAGACCTAATCGAGACGCCTTACACCACTACCCCATTCCCTGATTGGTGTGCTTTTGCATTTAACTACTTATTTCGCTACCTACGCTATGAATATCACTTTACACAAACTACATGTTTCTTACAATACGTCCTAACCTCGCATCAAACGCCTTTTTACCAAGCCTTGTCAAGATCCCGTTACATGTCATTTCCGATCAACAACGCTGAGCAGATCTTCCAGAAAAAACCCCTATCATGTGTTGCTCTACATATGCAATGCCTTTAAGCGAAACTATCCTCGCGGTCTACCCAGATGTCCTCCAGCTCAGCAAAATTCTGGAAATGCAAAGGTCGATGTTGATCACTGTAAAACGGCAGTGGCGTATCGATCTTGACATGCACCGGCTTCTTCTCAATTCCTCCAAATGCGCTTCCCATGAAACTGTAGTTCCAGGCGTTGGTCTCTGGTACTAGAAAGTATCCTCGAATCTTGTCACTAAGCAGTAGTTGACACTTCTCCCCCATGGTCGTGCTGAATCCTTGAGGCTGGTCGCTCCCCATATCCTTGTTCTCCACTCCCCACTTGTACCCGGCGGGGGTAAGGGCCCACGATGCAAGCGAAACACTTCCTGGAGTAAAGGAAACGGTCATACTGATCGTCTTCTTATCCCACGACGTATGAGCATTCATGAGACGGGCATGCTGAGTGACGTCCGCGGCAGTCATGTACGGAGGCTCATTCCCGGACACCGTATGAATGATGCCAAGAGGTTCTAATTGCTCAAGATACTCATGTTGGGGTAGTTGATGAGGCAATTGGATATCCCGTGTATTGCCTATTTGTGGAACCATAACAATGCAACGGATCTCCTTGACTTGATCATTGTCAGTTGGTGAAGAGCCATACAGATAACCGGCAACTTGAACGCGGAGATCGGCAATTGTAATGAAACGTTTGAGGATATTCTTGGGCACAATGTATGTGAAGTGGTCGTCCTCTTTGATATCGTCTGACGAGATATAGATATTATTAGCGCGAGTGCGAAGATTGGATGTTGCGATCGCTCTAGTTCTCCACTCAGTTTTGGATGCAAACGTCTGCTGCTCAAATTGCGAGGTTGTCGTTACGATGATATCCTCTCCGTGAACATTCTGTGTCTTCGTAGTGACAGCCGTGAGCTGCTGCTGCTCTTGTTGCTGTTTCTCGATCTCCGCAGCTTGCTGGCGTTGCATCGATGGTGCACTAATCTCCATACCTAAAATAATATCTCGGACTTCGCTACTTGTTAGACTGGACGTGTTGACATTGTTCTTCTTGCCGTAGTCATTCAGAATAAGATCTCTCAGTTGCGTCTCGACCTTGATCCAGTCCTCATCCGAGAGAGTAGGCCAGATATGATGCTCTTGTGTGATGACAGTCTTGTCTGGTCTCAATAATAACTTCGTCTTGTCTTGGTTTACATGAAGGGCACGCAAGATTAAGATTAGACGAGAAAAGGCGGTGTACGATGAAATGGTCTTCAGCCACTCGTCGTAGAGGTTGAAAAGCACCATTTGAGGCTCGGTAGCTCGAAGAATCATGTCGCCCAACTTCTCTACTTTCATAGCAGCCTGGAAGGGTAGCTGGAGCTCGGAGGCACGAATGGAAATATTGGGGAAGTCAAGCAAGTGAACCTCCAAAGGATCAAGAAGACCCTTTCTCGTCACGATTAGCTGCTTTGGCTGTTCTTCCACAGGGAGAGATCTGATTAGAGCCGCAACTTCCTCGGCCGTCTTCCATTTCGCCAATTGCCCAAGACGTTTCTGTCCAGCCCATACGCTAGTGTGAATAATTTTCAGGAAAAGCTGACCTGTACGAGGATTGAATATGAAAATGGCACCGTTGATTGGCTTCGTGGTTAAGTTACCCTCGAAGGTCTTGTGAATGGTCACTCGGTAAACGTTCGTGTCATCGATGAACAATTGAATCTGGTTGCTGAAGAGCTCGGAGTAGTTCTGAGAATTCAAGAACTCCTGGTTGCTCTCAGAAGCGTACAGTTGAAGGCCTTTGCGGATACGTTCTCGGAGAACGTACAGGGCCGGGTTTGCTTTCATGATCTTGGCCATGGCTTGTTGAATCAACTGCTTGAGACCCGGGAAGTACTGGCCATAGGCTGAATAGAGATTGTACGCAAGATCAATACCGATCATAAGACCAGTTGCAGAAGGATAAATGCTCATACTGTCAGTTGTGTAGTCGAGATACTTGGCGCGCACATATCTTTCAATATCGTGGGAGTCGTAATCGCCATAGCGAAGCTGGACATCAATCCAGAATTTGTTTGTCGTAGTAGATTCAATTACGTCTTTAGTGTCAAAGAGAATCGAAGGTCGCGTGACATTCCATTTGTGACTAGCAAAGAGAAGGATGTCCGCACAAGAGCTGTTCATCTTGTACGACTTTCTGGGATGAATCGTTTCTTTCTGTACTGTCTCGATACCCAATTGTTCGAGCTCCTGATCCATGACTTGTGCCAAATCCATGACAACAGACTCATGAATCTTCTGCCACAAATGGGCCCTAAATATTTGGATAAGGGAGATTTTCAAAGTTGGGATCTTTCCATGTAAAAAGATACCTGTCAAATCTAACTGGACTTGGAATCCGACGTACCTAACAACCAAAACCGGGAATTAGTTTACTCGTTCCAGATATTATGGGGGGACCTTAAAAACTCACACATTGGCCCTGTTTATTGTGGGGGACCACCAAAGTGTAAAACGACGATTAGGTATTTGATTAAGACCGGACCTTTGAGCATTTGTCAATTTCTTGAACTTCATTGACTCTTCAAATCCGCTGTTATGAAGGACAATGTGATCGTGACGGAGATAGAGTTGGTCCTTGTCGACTCTAAAACCGGCCCACTCCGTTTCTTCGGACTCGAGGGTGATGTCTCTAATCCCATGGTTGAACGTGTTGTTCTGGATTCTTTCTAAGGCCTTTTTGCGCGCGAGAAGACATGGAATTGTATTCAGATCTCCGGTGATGGTGGCAACTAGTCCGATGTGTACTTGTCCGTAGCCTTTATTTTTTTCAGATTTGCAAGTGGTTACGTTGAAGCCCAGTGATCTTGCCAACGCGACGGTGTCCCAGAAAAGAGTCTTATGCCATTTCTCGCTCTGCGCAAAGACGATCCTGCCAGATCCGTCGCTCGCCCTATAGCAGCCATCAGAGTCGATAAGGCCTGCGAGAACGGCGAGACGGACAGATCGCGAGTTCTTCATGTAGATTGATGGAATATGCTTATTGTCATCCTCCGGGCCTGTTCCCTTGCCGCGCGAACGAACGCCTATCTGGTCAAGCGCACGGCGTAGCGTGTTGACTCCTGATGTTGTATCGGCGGGCATTTTAATGATTTGACCAATAAGTGAATCCTGTTCTTCAGCCTGTAGATCACCGTATACGCGGCGTCCAGTCCGCAAGTGGTAGGTCCGTTGAGAATCGGGGGCCTCGATTCCCTCGTCTTCAGACTCCTCCTCGGACGCCTCGAGGAGAAATTCGACATCGTCATCATTACCATCATCCTCGTCCAACTCGATCATATTGAGTAGAATGTCTTCAGGTGACTCTTCTTCCCTGGACTCTCTTAGGACTGCCGAAGGACCAACCCTCTCCATGAGCTCGGCATCATCTCGTAGATCTGAGAGAGGCTCATCCGGAATGGAGTTGGCATCGAAAGACATTGGAGGCGAAGACAACGGAGACGATGAATATTCCTGGTCCCTCGCGGGCTCCGGTGTATGCCTGCGACGACGAGTCGGACGTGAGGTCGGACTTGCAGGAGTGGTAGACTCAGGAGCGGGGCGTTTCCCAAACAAATCAGATGTCGGAGCCTGGTCCCACAAAGAGTCGCGTCTTTTATCGATGACTTCAGCAGTCGCGGACCACGTGTGGGTGTGATCGGGGTCCTCGCTAGGAACGATTTTCCAGCCAGCAGCAAGTCGTTGCGAAATGATAGTCATCCGCGCAAACATATGTGCACGCTGGTCCAAACTGTGCCTCGGTTTAACGCTTTCTGGTAGAGGCCGTTTGGAAAGCGTCCGACCAACGATCGCGTAGTGCAAACCTCCGTGGTAGACGAGGTTAAGATCGAGTTCGGCCGCATAGGAGGCTAGAAATTCCACAATCTCTTGCTCGTGATTGTTACCGATAGTCGTTGATTTCCGGACTCCATCTCCAAGCCATAGTCCGAGAAAGTAGGGGTCGACTGGCACGTCCTGCTCTGGGTATTCGAAACCGGGAGACCTAAATAGGCGGTGCATGTTCCTGTCCTTCGGACTCAGAGCTGCAAACTCCGCGGCGGTCATCTCCACCGTCTCGTACCGCTCTGCTACTGAGACGTCTACCTCATCGACTTCATCGTCAGAGTTGCTGTGACTATCCGAGTCCGTATCATTAGAGAAGGCTGGAAAGACATATGTCCGAGAGTAACGCCCAGAAGCCAACTTTGCGGAGATCTTGAACTTCGGATTCGTTCGGTTCTGGCCCCATAGGAATTCGAATCGAGGCAGTGAAGAATCGACCTTGATCACACCAGCCTTGCCATCTGCGGACTTCGCAAGGAAACGAGCTTTGAGATTATATAGAGTAACATCGCCACTATTATGTATCTCGCGGCTTCTGGCCACGGCAGCATCAAATGCTTTCTCACGGGTATCAAAGAACACCGGCTTATAGTCTGGATGCCCTTTGAGGTTAGCGCGAGACGGATTGCCCCAGGCATACGTCGACCAGGCACGGCCACCGGTCCCGTCGGGTTCTTGGACGCGATAGTTACTATGGTACTCTCTGAGTCCTGTAGTACCATTAAGCATGTTGCGGAGATGGTCATTACCCGACTCCGAGCGATCAACTTTGAGCATCCAGGCGAGAGCGCTCTTCAGAGCGGACATGTAACTTGGACGCTGCTTAGTGAGGTTCTTGGGTCGGCCCTCCTGAGCAGGCTGCGAGCTCGGAATGGGCATTTCGCCAAATCTTTCCTCAAAGCCCAGCTGGTGCTGTTCCAGTGTTGGACCATCATATCTGTTTCCCTGACAGGCAATACGATTAAGGACCAAAATATGATTTGGCGTGACAACGAGGTCCTCCTTGCCCCGCCCAACTTTTATGCGATAGAGGCGGTCCTTGCCGCTGACGATATTGAAGGCACGACGAGGTCCACCATCTGGCCCAAGTAAAAGATCTCCTTCCTTGACGTCTTCGACCGCAACCTTCCTACCATCGTGGCGGAGCAACAAAGTCCCCTTAGCTAAGCACGCCCTCTCCCAGAAGAGACCCTCCCATGATGGAAAGGCGGTGGCTTTGAAGAGAGTGTGTTCTAGGATTGTTTCCTAAATTGCATTAGCAGGGCTTCAAAAGTACTTTTGGGCACACTAACAACACCACCAAGTGCTTGGATAACATCTGTTCGGTAGGCATTCAGGTTCCATAGTTTCCCGTCATGTCGCTGACTTGTCCACCAAAATGGATTGCTCTTCATGAGTTGATACGTCTTGAACTCCGTGCGCGCACGGAAGCCCTTATCAAAACTCAAAGTGCTCCGGTCCTTTTGGAAAAGAGTATTGATACGAGGTAGACCACGATCCCAGCTGTCTTCAAGATCCTCTAGCGTTAGTCTTCGATTCTGTTGGTTCGCTTCTTGTCGCTTTTGTGAATACTCTGTCCACACTCGTTGGGAGTCGATGAACTCAGCCTCCCACGGAATAATGTATCTGAAAATATTTGGAATGAGAGTATCTTCGTCGTGTGTCATCCCAGCTCGATAGTGAGTGACACCAACGTCAGTTTGTTTGGACCATCGTTTGTCGCTTGTCGGAATAAGAATATGGGAGCCTGAAATCATGCCGAGACCACCAAGCTCTTTCGGAGTATAGAATACAGCTGGTGGGAAACGAGAAGGCATCTTCGAGTTGAGACCAATTTTGACCCGGGTTTGGATCTTAGTTTCACATTTGACGATCGTATCCAGAAGATTTACAGTCGAAACAGCTGCCTCACGGTAGTAAGTAAATAGAGCAATAAGACTTGTATTCCATTTGTTAGCAATCTTTGTAAAAGTTGTTGATCCAGAGGACATGAGGATTTGTCGAATACGATTGTTGAACTTTGCGATATCTTCTTCCGTAACCTGAAGAAATGCATGGGCTGTTCTTTCCTTGGTGGTTTGGTCGACTAAAGACCATACACTGTCTTTGACTGGAAATTCATCATTCTGATTTCGAATCTTGGGCAGGATGCGGACCTCGAAACCGCACATGGAGAACAACAAATTGGGGTTGTCCCTGCTGTAGACGCTTGAAAATGTATCATCCCATTCAATTGTTGTGACCGATCTTGGCAAACGATTCTTGAGGTCCCAGAACACAGCCCGGCCCAAGTTTACATCGTGTCTCATGAGACGCATGCGGGAGTCCCTCGGCCAACATTTCTTATTCCTGTAGCCAATGACATTTTCGAAATTAGGGTCCGGCTGTTCAGTGAGGAATCGTTGAATGAGGTCCCGAGACTCATCCGCAGTAAATCTGAAGAATACCCAGATACGATCGATGTATCTTGTGTAGAGTCTGATTGGATGCCTAGTCTCGGTCTTGAGGTCCCTAAATTGTAAAAAGTCGTTCGGGCTTTGCGGCGGCCCAGCAATCTCACTTGCACGCTCGAGACCAAGAAGCAGCAGATCAAGGATGAGCCCGTAGTACTGGAAAACGAAGGCCGAAAATTGGAGACCACGAATCATACCATAGCTGTTAACATGATTCATGTCCTTGTAGGTTAGCTGGACGTTGTTCTTGGAGGTAATGTAGTCCGCAAGATTGTGGTCCATGATCAGTCGTAGCAATCGGTTAAGAAGGGTCAAGTCCATCTTCTCGTACACCTTGGATAATTGAGTCTCAATCATCACGTTGCACTCTCCATCAACAGTCTCCCAAACTTTATTTAGGTTGTTGATGCCATTGGCCCATTTGTACGTGAGAAGAGGAGGCACTTCGGAGTCGGAGGGTTTGATCCACGCTGGGAACAGATGACGTTGGTCTGCCTGGTACCAAAGATACTGGTCAAGGTATGCATCACTAATCTTCTCAACAGGCTCAATGTCATAGACAGGATTGATAGTACTGTAATTGTCGTTCATATCTATTCCAACCTCCTTGAAAGCTCTCTGAGTAAGCAAGAACCGTTTGATTCTCTCTAATGTAGTTCCGGGGCTGTCGTAGGCCTGTTCAATTAACGCCAATTCCTCGCGTTGACTCTGGTTAAGACGACCCTTAACGGAATAAGCTTCTCGTAATCGTTCAAGAGCAAGGATGAGAATCTTCGTGTCGTGCTTGTAGGAGACACTAGGGAATGGAATCGGTGAGAACTTTCGAGATTCGAGCCAGTGTACCGTGCTGGTGTAGATAGCGACCGCTTCCTCAGGAGAGGTGTAGGGTCCATCTTTCATGTAGTTGTGTTGTCTCTCCTGCTCCGCCTTGAGCCAGAGTCTGGTCAATCGACCCAAGTTCTTCTTAGCCACGGTCTTATCAACAGTAGCACCTCTCCGGATACGCTCACGGTTGTAGTGAGCAACCGAAATCCACCAATCTGCTTTACTCTTCACGTAGCGAAGAATAATATTCTCGATAGGAGCTGGGAGGCCAGGCACCTTCCAAGGTATGTTACTTTTCCAGCATCTCCAAGCCTCGGACAAATGTTGCAAAACAGTGTTAACTTTGTTCTGCTTGATGCCTTCCGGCATCATATCCATGAGGTCGGCCATAACCGATGCACGGAGCTCGAGATCGAAGTGGGACTCCACACGCTGCTTTGTAACAGTCTTCGCAACCCCCTTACTATGCCGTCCCTCGAACTGACGAGACAGCAGATTTCCAAGCCATCGCTCGAGCAATGGAATGATACCACGCATAAAGAAAAGCCAGACTCTCCACGCCGGCGCCCAAAATCCACATCCTGGACCTTTGCCGACGGGCCCCGAATTGAATCGATAGTATATGAGATGCTTAAGGTCTTTGCAAGATCTAATCTGGTGCATAAGTTTGTATTTGTATCGATACATTCCGGTCAGTTGACCAACATGATTGAAGGCATAAAGTATACCATCTGCAAGCTGGAAGGCGTCAATATTGCCGAGTCGATACTGAACCTGAGCATCTACGATCAGCTTAGTTAATCGCAGGATTTCTCGCATCAAGTGGAAAGCATTTCCAAAGCGTGACTTCTTTCGTTCCTTTGTCGTCAATGTCTTAACTGGCTTAAGGTTGAAATTGTAATCAAGATGAAGATAAGTAAGATTCTTCCTGTGGATGAGAAGATTGAGCATGTTGAATCCTTGTCGGCAAACTTGAAGACCAGCTTCAACCCAATCAATGCTAGTCTGTTGGAAGAACTTTGTTTGTTTCAGTGACCTCATCAGGCTTTGCTTGCTCTGTGCTTTGGGTTTCTTCTTGTGAAGTTCGTTCAAGACATAAGTTTTCAAAAGCTTCTGGTAGGAAACTCGGACCTTTACTGGCTGGCCCTGTGGACAGTGTTCAAGATACCACTGCTTCACGAGAGGCACATCCTGTGCTCGAACCATCCGACCTGACCTCCGATCGAAAGGAAATGGAGCCCACCAGAGAGCAATGGCAGATGCCGTCTCGCTGGTGTATAACTCTTCGTCGGCTAAAAAGGGTTCTGCATCGGCAGGGAACTCGAAAGCATCCTCCTCTTCCTCTTCGTCATTCCCAGGCCCAAATATTTCGTCCTCGTGGCTAATGGTGAGATTCTTCGGCGCAACCGACCTCGATGAAATAGGATTTATGACGGGATCGAAATAGAATGCAGGTAAACTTGGATCTTCCGCACGAACATAGACTATCTGAGGATATGAGTACCATGAAAACTTGACACTTCTTGGAAGAGAATTGTAAAGAAAGGGAAAGGCCACACGGTATTCAGTTCGGATGGGTGCGCGGAAAATGATACGGTCGATGGCATTAAATTCGCCAAAGTCCTCTTCGTTAGGGTCTACGTCCTTGTACAAAGGTTCAAACCTCGGCCCACCTGGAATTGCCACGTTGAGCGCCTTTGCAGTAAGAAAGCTGTTCAGTTCGAACATATGAAAGTAATTCTTGTCAACCAGATCGCTCAATAGTTGATGACTTAGTCGATATAGAGTGGCCATCTGTGGCAGTGTAAGGTTCCACTCCTTATAACTTGGCCCATTTACATGTGGTGTGTCGAGGAGTGGCTGATTATCATAGAACCAATCCAGAACTGCAGCGTCTTCTGTCTCATCCAACTCCATTTGTATAGGTTCCAGAGGCTCCACATCCTCAATATTCTCGGACCAGGACAGCGGAGGTTCTTCGTCGTCAAATGGGGGAAATCGCATGCGCTTGAAGTGTCTTCGATCGCTCTTTTCCCTCCTCATGCAAACCCACATTGTGGCCCATTGAGCGTGAAAAACAGGCTCAATAACTCGAGGGATCTCGTTCACCAGAGTCAGACATCCGTTGACATGATATAAGACCTTGACTTCCCTAGCTGACTCCCAAGGCATAGGCATATTCTCCAATAATTTCATAACAGCATGAGGCATAAACTTCAGCGCACCGAGATAACTGCGCTTGTCGCTACTGAACTTCTTTTGCGACACGTCCCCAATGTCCTTAACAATCTTTCGCAGATGCTCCGGAGGCATATCAGCCTTCTGTGTCTCAACAAATCCACCTTTTCTCTTCTCCCCGAACCGATTCCTCTGCGATCTCAGCCATTCCTTCTTCTTTTGCGCAAACTTGGCCACCTGAGGGTCTGTTGGAGGTCGATATCCTGGGGGAGGAGGTGCACCTGGAGGCGCGCCAAGAGGGATAGGAGGCGCCGAAGAGCTCCATCCCGGGGGTGGTGGAGGAGGAATGGAAGACATGATGATGCGAAGTTAAGCGCAAGCCATCAAACGCGTACAGGAGAGAATTTTTCGATTCCCGCTCCTGTTGCGATGGAGGAGATGAAGATTTCTTACCCTAATACTCTCGATGAAGTAACTTCTTAGCGCGATTGCTCAGGAAGCTTAACTCACGTGACGCGCTAAACCAAAAGTTGAATGGTCGGTTGTAAGGGAAGCGAGCACTACGCACTATCAGCGACTTTGCTCCAAATTCGAAAATTATTCAACGCCGACTCCGACAACGACAAAAATCAACAAATCCGCCAAAATGGGTTCCAACAGATTGATCTACAGACGCCGCAACCCGTAAGGACCTACAAACTTGAGCGAGCTAGGAGAGTTGAAGCTAATAATCAGCAGATACAACACAAGATCTAACAAGGTCCGCGTTGTCAAGACCCCAGGCGGCGAGCTTCGATACCTTCACATTAAGAAGGCCGGCACTGCGCCCAAGTGCGGAGATTGTGGTATTAAGTTGCCAGGAGTAAGCATTTCATAATTTGGGTATTTGAGTAGGGAATGGAAACTGCTTCGCAACATTTTGATACGTATGGGAATCGGCTCCAGGACTTGGAACCTGTTGCATGCGGGAATCAGAATGGGGCTTTTCATGAATACGATATATGGCGGGATGGGATTGCGCAAAACCTGCCTCGTTGGGCTTGGTGCTGTTTGATTCTGTGACCTTCTTGCAAAGCCCAGAATACCGCGAAGCTGGTTGATATGTGCTCAACATTATCGTCAGCAAAAGCAGTGGGATGAATCAAAGTGCTGACTGTATTATTTTCCCAGATCCCAGCCCTTCGACCCCGCGAATACTCCCAGATCTCCCGACCAAAGAAGACCGTTCAGCGCGCCTACGGAGGATCAAGATGTGCTAATTGTGTCCGGGACCGTATCGTACGAGCATTCTTGATTGAGGAGCAGAAGATTGTGAAGAAGGTCCTTAAGGAGTCTCAGCAAAAGAAGCGTTAGGTTGGGATATGGATGTGGTTGCTTTGGTGTTCAACTGGGTGGGCTTTGCATGATGCAACAGGAATGGCTGTAAACATCAAAAGGGTCTTCTACGAATCAATGAGACTTGCGTACCTCTGATCATGGGATATGGCTGGAGAATTCGATCATATGCGTTGTATTGTGGTGTACCCTGCAACTACCTATTCCTGGGAAATTCTGTGTACCAAATCATAAAGGTGCACTTATGGAGTAGCATATTCATGCTTTTTAAGGCTCAAGTCTGAAGAATTAATCGTGGCCATAGACCTCACATTTGAGTCTCGAAAGGTCTGGCCTGCTGTCAATAGCACGCTCGATTCTTGCGTTACCTTGCTTCAAGAAACTCACTTTTAATAGCCTTTAATCTTCCTAGCTGGGTAGTAAGTATCTTCAAGTTAATCCTTGTAGTCAAAGACCCCTCTCTTTGGCTTGATGCTTCCTGGGTTTCTGAGATTAAGAGTGAGGGACTAGAGTCTGCTACCCATCGAGCAACCTGATGCTCTGCTCTAGTTCCACTAACAGAGTCTGTCTTGAATTCTCAGCCAGTTGAGGTCCCATATGTATGATACCTGATATAGGAAAATAAAATACGCTATATTGCATTCACAATGCTGCAAGAATATGGTGAAAATGATAAATTTAATGTTCCCGTATGCCGCTTATCGTCGGTCCCACAGCCACTACTCCGAAGGTACCTAGGTATCGAGAACCACGGTGAGTAAATAATGTCTTAGGTTAGGTCACACGCAACTCCAACAACTTCAACAAGTCCTGGTATTTTCAGCATTCGGATTCCTCCAAACTTCAAACGCTGACTTTGTGCTTAGAACTTGTAAATTCCCTGTAATGGCTCCAACACAGCCACTATTTGCGAACGGCAGACGACCTTCCTCCTCTCACTCTGACGAGCGCGCTGCTGCTGAGGACGATGCTCTACTAGGGAATCAGAGCAAGGCGTCATATACAGGACGGGATCGCAATAGCTTTTGGAGGGAGATTGGCTTATTCACTTGGGCTCTTCTAGCTACAGCGGCAGTAATTGTGCTTGCCGTCTATTCGCAGCACCAGGCAACAACTCCTAAAGGCGGAAAGAGTTCGAAACCAAATGGAAAGAGGAACCTTATTTTCATGGTATCTGATGGAATGGGGCCTGCAAGCTTGTCTCTGACCCGGAGCTATCGTCAGTTCGTAGACACACTTACAATTAACGATGTGCTCGTCCTCGACCAACACTTCATTGGATCCTCTCGTACACGTTCTTCAAGCAGCCTTGTGACGGATTCTGCCGCTGGTATGTTTACCCCGACATTTCTAGAAACAATACTAAGTCCAAGTTTTTGATTGTAGGAGCCACTGCGTTTTCCTGCGGTATGAAGAGTTACAATGGAGCTATATCTATGCTGCCAGACCATACTCCATGTGGTACTGTACTGGAAGCTGCAAAGAAAGCAGGATACATGACTGGACTAGTTGTTACAACAGATATCACAGACGCAACTCCTGCATGTTTTGCTTCCCATGTTAACATGCGAATCGAGGAAGATTCTATTGCCCGTCAGGAAGTTGGGGACCATCCCCTAGGCCGCGTTGTAGACATTATGCTTGGAGGTGGCCGTTGTCATTTCTTATCCAATTCAACAGAAGGTAGTTGTCGTGCAGACGATGTCGATGTGACCAAGCTGGCACAGGAGAAGTATGGATGGAACTACATAAATGACAAGGAGGGCTTTGATGCCTTGAAGCTTGGAAGTGCAGTAAAACTTCCTCTGTTGGGTCTGTTTGCGCCCAGTGACTTTCCATTCAAGATTGATCGACGCAAAATGGAGGACGTGTACCCCTCACTAGATGATATGGCATTGACGGCATTAAAGGCCCTTGAAGCTGCAACTCAAGACAGTGACAAGGGCTTCTTCCTTATGATTGAAGGTAGCCGGATTGATCATGCAGTAAGCTGGGCACTTCCATTCGATAATTGTTCTTCCTTAGACTTACGCTAACTTATCTAGGGACATGCAAACGACCCTGCTGCTCAAGTCCATGAAGTTCTAGAGTATGACAGGACATTTGCAGCCGTGGTGGAATTCTTAGAGAACAGTGATACTGAGGGAGTAGTTGTCAGCACGAGTGATCATGAAACTGGCGGCTTAGCCACTGCAAGACGCAAGTTACCCTCCCTTCTTCATCAACCGTTTCATAAACCTAATTTTTTCAGAACTCCACCCTCCCCCATCCTACCCTCAATACCTCTGGAAACCTAAAGTTCTTGCCAATGTCTCGCACTCTGCAGAACATCTTGCTCGACGTCTCATCTCTTATATATCATCCGAAGTTTCAACGCCAGGAGAGAAGCAGATTGAGCGATATCTCAGGGAAGAGCTTGTCCAAAGTGGTCTCGGTATTTCGGATGCTACCGACGCAGAGATTGCCCTGATCCTTGATAGCCCGGTTCTATCGTCTGTTTATTTCGCAGACATGATCAGTCGTAGGGCTCAAATTGGTTGGTCTACTCATGGACACAGCGCCGTTGATGTCAACATCTACGGTTCTGCCGGATCAGATATATTACGCGGCAATCATGAGAACACTGAGATTGGAAAGTTCTTGAGAGAGTACTTGAATGTTAATGTTGAAACTATTACCGAAGAACTAAACAAGAGATCGCAAACTTTTGGTATTTCGACCGAAGAGCATGACGGTTGGACAGGCAGGATACCAACCGAGGAGGAAATAGAAGCAGTATCCTGGCATTATGGACCGTGATGGTTTGGCACAATTAGATTTGTTTAGTTTAGGACTTGATTGCTCCATAGAATAGATACCCTTTCAACATTGAATCTAGCTGCCTGCCATATATTCACACACGGCTCGCTTCGCCAGAGCATGAATGAGTTTCCCTACAAACTTCTTGGTCCGAGGTCACACAGTCCCTATTCGTTTGTGAACAGCTCAAACATTTGTTTCACTTGCGAATATGTACATGTCGAAAGACCAAATGTAGAGTCACACTCTTCTCAACCTCATCTAAATCACAAGTGTTGTCGCAGAAGTTTTGCGTTTGTATTTGAGGAGTTGGCGATTCTACGGGTTTGATTTACCCTAATATAGTTATTTGTATGATTGTGCTGGATTTGATAGCTTGAGAGCAAAGTGGCTTGATCGAAGCTTAGCAATCTGTGCTGGATTATCTATTTCGGTAGAGGCATTGAAAGGGGCCATATAGCACCATGGTGTTTTACAGTAATTCTGCAGTTCTCAACACAAACTTGTAAGCATCATAAACCCGTTTGAACGGAGATTCAGGATACAATGATAATATGTGGTTGCCGTCACATATTTCTAGACTCCTGGTAGCCTTAGTCGGAAGTGTTACGTTGAACTTTTTGGCAGGATACTCAATATTTCTGCGAGGTAGAAGATTGGTTGTACCCATATCTATTCCTGAATCTCCTTCTAGAGTCTCCTCCAAATCACCTATAGCAGTGTGAAGTTTTCCACTCATACATCTGCTCAAACTCCAATTTTTGTAAACCTACTGCCAGAATTGTCTTTATTTAAAGCCATAATCAAGTAAGTCTCTAGTTAACATATGGTTTATAAGATTGAGCTTTCCACTCACATCATACACAGACCGCCGACCACTCAATTTCGACACCGGTACGATGTGCAATTACTGGAGCATGGAGCGAGTCTGTGGGCATAGGATTCTCCTCGCAGCATCAAACTGCTACCGAATCTACGACCAACTACAACGCATCAACGATCCATTAGAACGTTCACGTCCTGGTCTACCCTTCCAAATGCCAGATCAATGTCTTCCTAACCGATGGAATGTTCGCTGGAGATATGACACTCATCCTTCTTACTGTGGGCTTGAGTGTGCGAATAACTCGTTGTATGGACCGAGGTGTGGTGAAGCTGATGCTTGGTATGGGCCTGGTTCGGAGAGAAAAGGCGTTGGATGGAGGGCTGCTAGCGAGAGGCTCTGATGATGATGCTTTTTTTAGGATAGGAGTCTTTGGGAGTTTTCTTTAGGATGGAGGGAGGATGAACTTGGAACTGACATATTCACTTTGTTTGATTTCCAGAACTTATTTCTGTTTGGGCGATTCCGGGTTGTGAAAGGGCATTTTCTCTAGAGAAGACACAGGCAAGGAAGGAGTTTTCAAGCCAGATTGAAACCAATACTTGTCAGACATAGTTGCTGAGAACCCTTGAGCTGTCTGAAGCCCCTCAGCATCATCTCAACCTTTCATTTACGAGTTGGAATCGGTTTCTGGGGAATAGGGACCCATTGATGTGGCAATGCGGCTAAGCTGATCTCTGTAACGAGTATAAAAAAAAAGAGGAGGAAAGAACTCTGCTCGGAGGGCAAAGAGTGCCCAAAATTGGAGAAGAGGTAATCTTGTGACTGGAGAAGGTTACTCGCTGATGGAGTTTCCACTGTTAATAGAGCCAGCTTGGAACTTGGAAGCACTGTATTTCTTGTTCTTCACTGAAGACCTTGAAATGCTATCCTCAACTTGGGCGGTAACTTTAAAGAGAATCTTTTGATTGGGATCATACAAGAGAGGTAGTCAACTCAGTCGATGCGCATATTTAGCGCTAGTACTGTACTGTAGTAGCAACTGTGACCAGGGATCAGGGAGGACGGGGCCTTTGTGGACCCCTTGACACCTCCGTGCCTTTCTCCTCTGATAAACCTCACCATCTACACCACAGTTCAACATTCAAAAATTTTCAAACTGACTCCAGCTTCAGTATGCCTCAAGTCAGGCGCATTACATTGGCGGTTCATCATTATTTGGGGAAAGAAAAGCAGTGCTCAATTATCCAAAGCATCCCGCAAATCCACGAGACTGTTCTTCGTCCTACTCTATACCATCCTCGTCCCTGATCCATCCGCAAAGTTGGGGGCCGTTGAATGCTGACTGCATTAGCACTCCTCTACTGTGCTCTACCTATTCACTGCCATTAGGCTGTACGGCAGCTGCTCCCCCCACCATATTTCAAGATGAAATACTGAGCCAGACACATCCTGACTTCGAAGGCCCTTTTACCAACAGGTGCAAAACTCCCAGCCAATATCCTCGTGATCTCACCCTAGAGTAATGCACTAGAAAGCGGATAATAATAGAGAAGTTATTGCAGTATGCAGCATCAATCACATCGAAAGCCACACTTTCGTGAGAGGTAGTGGTTGCCAGTAAGTCGCGCCGGGTAGAATCGAATCGATCGAGGCAGTGCACACAGCTCACGATCTTCCTTAACAACGACATCATCTTACATTTTCCGGGTTACTATCAGTGTGGACAAGGGACACGCTGAATCTTATAAGTTGTACTCCCTTCTCCTTTGCCAAAAGAGAACATTTTGTTATACTTTACTCAATTTTTGCAGTAAATCGAAGTGTAAGTGACAGCTGTGTCGCGGGGAATCATAGCCTCGTACGATACTCTGTACCTCAACACCCGAAACAACCACCCTTCAACTCAAGCCTCTCTAGACACTTTGCGAACGAGAAGGTGCGAAGAAACTTGAATCTTCAGACTGTTTCAAGGATAGAATGTCCACCCCTACAGCAAGCTTCTCCAAACTAGCCAGAAACGGCTCTCATAGCTCTACATCTTCCAATGGGTGAGTACCTCTTCTGGACCCTTCAACAGCCATCTCTGACATACTCTCAGCGCCACTGATCAATCGAGCCACAACCACATTCTCAATCATATAAGCTCTAGCCCTCCTCCGCTTTCTTGGATTCACGAATGCTGGTCTGCACAAAGTCTCCGCCACGAGCGAATTACGACCGGTGCAATGACCAGAGGTTTGGGTATCATGACGAGAGAGATGATGGAGATGCACATCGTTCAAGCTCCGGACATTCACGGGGTGCTTGACTGTATTCCAGTTGCAGACAGAGCCAATTTAAGCTTCATGGGGTGGAGGAAGAAGGCATGGACTTGGCCATCACAGAAGCAGGAGGAGTTACGGTGTAGGCAATTCGCTGTCTAGCAGAACGGATGTTGTTGGTCCAATAGGGTAGTTATGTGATAAGTTTTGAGGAGACGGTTTGGAATTGCGGGAGGGTGCTTGGTCATAAGGCGTTAAGATTTGGCGTTGAGTGTTCTGGGAGACATATATACCATCTTACCATATACCATGACGGCGTCTGAGGGTATTTACAACTCAAGGCTTTTTGAAAACTACAGTAGACAGCAAACATCTTCATATACTATTTCTAGCTTCTTCCATTTTAGGGAACTCATTAGTCGTATATTCGAAGACACTAGCAGCTTCTTTGTGGCATTAGAATATCCATGAGTCAAATCGTGCTCGGTGTGAATGGCAATTCAGTGAACGGCTAATAGCTACCGATTCCGACTCTTGTAGTACCAATAAAGTAATTGTAGCTCAATGGAATACGCCTCCAAATCATGATTAGCTTGCTTCAAAAATATTTATTGAGTTCAGCCTTGCCACACTGTCGTGGCCTGTTCTGCCTGGAGGTGAATATATCTAAGCGTTTGGAAGGAGGTGGAACTTTCGTCTTGAATCAGCTTGCGCTAGTCCCAAGCGAGAGCGTCATATCGTCAGGAACACCTTGAGCTGTCTACCACATAACATCTATTTACCTCCCCCAAACCTTTCCACAACATCCATCATCCCACAAATACACGAGCTTCTTCCGGGGATTACAGAAGCCTTCCTTCATCGATATCGCCATCGAAAGGCCAACATCTAACCGACAAACTCCTTAATAAAAGACAAGCCGGTCACTCAGATACACAACCGCCACCATGTCCGCCGAACCAGACCATACCGAGAGCAAGAGGAAGGTCAATCTTAAGTAAGATAGCATCGTCCTATTCATGGTGCAACATATACTGATGACGTGCAGCGATGCTTCTGGTGCTGAGCACAAGACCGTAAGTTAACTCGCATCACAAATCTGGAGACGGTCCAGCTTCGTTCTCTACTGACATTCATCAGGCTGATGATACAGCAACTGCTATTCTAAAGAAGAAGAAGAAGCCTAACTCATTGATGTAAATATTCCCTAAAGCTGCGCTGCTGAGCAGATTCACTGATACTGTGGCAACAGGGTTACCGATGCTGTCAATGATGACAACTCCGTTATTGCGCTCTCTACTGCTACCATGGATACGCTACAGCTATTCCGGGGTGACACAGTACTCGTGAAGGGGAAGAAGCGGAAGGATACAGTTCTTATCGTTCTCGCAGATGAGGAATTGGATGATGGGAGTGCACGAATGAATCGTGTTGTTAGGCATAACCTCCGCGTCAAGCATGGCGATATTGTCACAGTTCACCCATGCCCTGACATCAAATATGTGAGTTTCTTCAGTAGCTAATCTATTAACGACCTGCTAACGGACTTATAGGCCAAGCGAATTGCTGTTCTTCCCATTGCCGATACTGTCGAAGGCCTAACAGGGTCTCTGTTCGATGTCTTTCTCGCCCCATACTTCCGCGAAGCTTACCGCCCAGTGCGTCAAGGCGACCTATTCACAGTCCGCGGTGGAATGAGACAAGTAGAGTTCAAGGTAGTTGAGGTGGATCCTCCTGAGTACGGAATTGTTGCCCAAGATACCGTTATCCACTGCGAGGGTGAGCCAATTCAGCGCGAGGATGAAGAAGGAAACTTGAACGAGGTCGGATATGATGATATTGGAGGATGTCGAAAACAGATGGCTCAGATCCGTGAGATGGTTGAGCTTCCGTTAAGACATCCCCAGCTTTTCAAGTCCATCGGTATCAAGCCTCCCCGTGGTGTTCTTATGTTCGGCCCTCCCGGTACTGGAAAGACTCTTATGGCCAGAGCTGTGGCAAACGAAACTGGCGCGTTCTTCTTTTTGATCAACGGTCCTGAGATCATGTCGAAGATGGCTGGTGAGTCCGAGTCGAATCTACGAAAAGCATTCGAGGAAGCCGAAAAGAACTCGCCCGCGATCATCTTCATTGATGAAATTGACTCTATTGCACCAAAACGTGACAAGACCAACGGAGAGGTTGAGCGCCGTGTTGTTTCGCAATTGCTCACCCTCATGGATGGTATGAAGGCTCGATCCAACGTGGTTGTCATGGCTGCCACCAATCGACCTAACTCCATCGACCCTGCTCTTCGCCGCTTTGGACGTTTTGATCGTGAAGTTGATATCGGTATTCCAGACCCAACTGGCCGTCTGGAGATTCTCCAGATTCACACAAAGAACATGAAGCTGGGAGAGGACGTTGATCTGGAGCAGATCGCTTCCGAAACTCACGGTTACGTTGGATCTGATGTTGCATCTCTTTGCTCAGAGGCTGCTATGCAGCAGATTCGTGAAAAGATGGATCTTATTGATCTTGACGAGGATACTATCGATGCCGAGGTTCTTGACTCTTTGGGAGTTACCATGGAAAACTTCCGATTTGCTCTCGGTGTTTCTAATCCTTCAGCCCTCCGCGAAGTTGCAGTCGTCGAGGTACCAAATGTTCGCTGGGACGATATTGGAGGATTGGAAGAGGTGAAGCGTGAGCTCATTGAGAGTGTGCAATACCCTGTCGACCACCCAGAGAAGTTCCTCAAGTTTGGTCTTTCTCCATCCCGTGGTGTTCTCTTCTACGGTCCTCCTGGTACTGGTAAGACTTTACTTGCCAAGGCCGTTGCTAACGAGTGTTCCGCCAATTTCATCTCTGTCAAGGGCCCTGAGCTGTTGAGCATGTGGTTTGGTGAGTCCGAGAGCAACATCAGAGACATCTTCGACAAGGCCAGAGCAGCTGCACCCTGTGTTGTCTTCTTGGACGAGTTGGATTCCATTGCCAAGTCACGTGGAGGCTCTGTTGGGGATGCTGGTGGAGCATCTGACCGTGTTGTTAACCAGCTTTTGACTGGTAAGTTTTGTCCTCAAAGATTCTGCGAGTGAGAAGCTAATATATTACAGAAATGGATGGTATGACGTCGAAGAAGAATGTTTTTGTTATTGGTGCTACCAACAGACCTGAACAGCTCGACAATGCCCTATGCAGACCTGGTCGTCTTGACACCCTTGTCTACGTTCCTTTGCCCAACGAGTCTTCCCGTGCTGGTATCCTGAAGGCTCAACTCCGCAAGACCCCTGTTGCCGACGATGTCAACCTTGAGTACATTGCATCTCGAACCCACGGCTTCTCCGGTGCTGATTTAGGCTTCATTACCCAACGTGCTGTTAAGCTTGCCATCAAGGAGTCAATCTCTCTGGATATTGACCGCCGCAAGGCACGCGAGGCAGCTGGTGAAGATATTGATATGGAGGAAGATGACGTTGAAGACCCAGTACCTCAATTGACCAAGGCTCATTTCGAGGAGGCCATGGCATCCGCCAGACGATCGGTAAGCGATGTTGAGATTCGACGTTATGAGGCTTTCGCACAGAGTATGAAAAGTGCCGGTCCAGGTGCATTTTTCAAGTTCCCCGAGGCAGGTGAGACCAGCGAGGCCGGTGCAGCGAATGGAGGGTTTGGAGATGCAGGCAACGACGACAGTCTATATGACTAAGCAAGCGTGGTTCGATATGTAATCTATTTCCCTTTTTCATTGCATAGGAGATACTTATGGTTAGGGCGCGGACGCCATACGTAGGGATTTATCTGGCGTCGGAAAGTAGACTTCTGGTGGCACGTCTCAGTAGGCACACTTGCATCAAGATTGTGCGCAAGAGGACCTTGTCTCATTAGGCCACATTCGGTCTACATTCGGTCTACACAGTGCTTCAGAATAGACTGTCCAATAAATTGCATCTTTCATAATTACCTATGATTCCTTCCAGGTGATATGACCTAGTAGCCCCTAGCATTTTGGCGTCACAACTTGCGAACAACCAATGGCTCATGCTTGTATAATATAATACAAACCCATAACCAATCCAATTAAATGTGATTGAGGTGTTACTTATTCACAATGCCTTTCTGTTTAGCCACACAAGTCAACTTGACGATTGGACCATGAGCAATGAGACGTTGCAACCATGCATCACAGCATAATAACCAAGACTGTTTTGCAAAAATCGAGCCTGGCAAAATATTTTTTTATCTTTTTGCTTTTCGCTGATACCAAATACCATGAGTGCCACAAAAGCCCTCGAATACTCCGTCATGATGATGCAAAAACAGGGGGAGTGACAGCCTTAGCGTCGAGATATTTTCTCGCGCACCAGTCTCCTCATATACGAAAAATTGAGTCCTCCAATGTCCATTGGTGATGTCTCGTTCCTTTGCCAAACCCAGCATTGAAACCATGGCCCAGTATGCATAAGCACCATAGGGCTACAGCTAGCAGGCCCTATTATATATCCAACCAAACTTCCCTTTCTTACTACATCCGTCCTAGGAAGCGATCTCACAAACCGCCTCCAAACATTCCCTAGTAACCCTCACCCCTTCTTCAACCACAGGCTTCGGTAGAGCTAAACTCCCCTTCTCCTTGCTCACAGGCGCTATCCCATTCGTCTGCTGTTGCTGTCCATCCCTATCCTTCTCCCTCTCTGCAATTGTATCTCTCTTGACATCCTCTAGAACTCTAGACATGAGTTGCGGGAAGGTTGTACAGTCACCGGAACGTAAGAGGTCGAGTGCGTGGTTTTGAATTAATGTTGGCCAGTTTGAGGGTGAGGCATCTAGAGAGTGAAGGAGAGATTCTTGTATTCTGAACTCGATAAGTATTGTTGTCTGTGTAAATGGGAGCTATGGTATTGGGGCGAGGAGAAAATTACCTGGAGACATGGCCTTCGCGGAGGAGGACGGCATTGATCTGAGATCTGAGATCGGGATCTTGTGTGCTAGGTGTGTAGTGTGCAGCGGCCTTTGGCACACGTACGGGCGTTGTAGGCTCAGAAGGTGGCATTATTGTGGTTTTTATTTGTTTAATGAATGTGAGCTACATGCAGGCTTTGTTGCTAGAGGTCGGGGCTTTATTGAATCCAGGATTTTACCTCATACAGTAGGGCAACAGAACACAGAATTCCACAGTACGGAAAGAGGGTATATTTGAGAGTTGGGTTGACTTAAGAGATAGGGTGGCCTATTATTATTGCCAATTGTTGGATTCTGATCTTGAGGCTGGCTATCCACGACACAAGGCTGGGCTGAAATTGGAAAGGCTGAGCACGGGAAGTTCCCGTCGTACATAAGAACGCCCGATCCGACGGATACCGTGCTCCAGGCCTCGTCTTTCTTTCGGATCACGTGCTGCTGCTGTCTAAGCTTACAATTAAACAAACAATTAAGCTCGGATGGGTGTGTGGGTGTGTGGGTGTGTGGGTGGGTGGGGAGAAGCGCCGCAGATCTCCAATAAGACAGGCCTCCTTCGACAACACCATGACCAACTGAAACCACAGACAGTTTCAAAGCATCCGTTCGCAACTCCAACCAAAAGAGATCGCTACCGTAATTGGTTCCGCGCTTCTCCCCAGCCAATTGTATTGTGGTAAGTAAATTCGAAGTCTCCTGGTGGTGGACCAACAAGCCGGGAAAAATATTTGTACGCCAAGGTTGGTTGTGGTAAGTCCGTGAGTAGTGAGAGCTTTAGAGTATCAGAGTAGTAGTATCTTTCCCGTCTTCCCTATCCTCGAATAATTTCTACTTCGCATTTATTCCTATTCCTGTTCTTATTATTTCTTATTATTTCTTATTATTTCTTATTATTCTTATTCTTATTCTTATTCTTCTTATTATTCTTCTTCTTATTTTTATTTTTGCACTATACCTACCTAAGGTACCTACTGCGACAGTATTCTACATACACATAGATAACCCTTCGTTCCTGCATTTGTTCCTGCATTCTCTCCCAGGAGCTACGGTACGATACAGCCACAGCAAGCTGGGCCCTATCGTACTGCACGCACGCCTTGCTCCTCCGACCATAGTTCGTCACATATTCCTCCAATAATACATCCAATTCAACAACCCTCCACTGCGTCATTCCCTGGGCATCACTACTGGCAGTGTTTGGACACCAGGCTGGCCCTGCGTGCGATCCTCAGAACAACCAGCTCAACGCTCAGTCTCCAACCTCTGGCAGGAATCGTTGCAGCCACAAGGCGAGGGAAAAAACGTGGTGCCGGACGAATTGATTTTCGCCGTTGACATTCTAAAACGGTGCTTGTTTTAAGGCATCGAGTCCTCCACACATACGAACTGCTCCTGACTAGGAATCCGCTGCGGTCTCCTGTCATTATTAACCAGGTCACCTATCGTCAGTTCGAAACTTGCAACAAATCAGGCCTCATCGACAGTTCCTGCCTCGAGGTGACAAAAGAGTGGCATTGCCTTCCATTCTCCAGATCTACGGCGTGTCTGTCTCTCTTACAAACAAACAAACATTATCAACTTCAATATGAGGCATAGAAGGCTTACCGCCGGAATCTTTGTGCTTCCCTTGGCCAACGCCTTATCCTTTGCGAATTTCCAGACCATTACCTCACGCAAAATCCCTCTAGCATGTCAAATCGTATACGATAACCAGATAGCGACCTGTACGGTATCCGACTTCACCAACGGGTGCTCAACTGCTTGCGAAGCAGCATTGGATGATGCTGCGAGCAATGTCCAGGCCGCCTGTAATGACCTTTCGGTCAGTTCGAGTACACTATTGGGCATCATCTTGAATGGAGGTCAAGTTGCAGCGCTCTGCCCGACAACCAAGAAAGTTACCAGTACTATCACTGTTGCGACAACGACTGTTGCTACAAGTGCTGCCGCTGCATCCCAAACTGCTGTAACAATTCCTACTTCTTCGGGCGGAGTACAGCTCTCCACCACTAAACAATCGAGTATAAAAACAAGCTTCACCACTACAACTCCATCACTCTCACTATCACCATCTAGCTCGGCTGAGACTATCACATCTGAAGCAACCTCAGCAGTTTCAATAACTGCAGAAAGCTCGGAAACAGCATCCACTAGCAGTGCTTTAATTGCATCCTCAACTACATCCGACTCTACCGTAGCGGCCTCTACAAGCCAAGTCACGTCCACGACCACGACTAAGAAGACTTCAGCAGCCACAAGCTCGGAAAGCTCAACCACCACTATGGCCACCGCAACATCCAAAAAGGGTTCGGGAAACTCGCAGCAGCAGGCTATGGCAGATACCGGAGGTGGCAGTCCTTTTGATATTTCATCTGATGCTGGCGATGTGACTGTCGGGTCGATGATAAGCTTCGCCGTGATAGCAGGGTGGATGTGTGTTTTGCTCGGGCGGTGACCCTAGTGGAACGGCGAGATGGCTAGCTGCAACAAACGATGAATAATAATGTCTATATCTAACGAAGTGGATCATGGGGCACTGCAGCAGGGAGGAGATGAAGAGACCTAACCAGAGGTCTCTCACTGTACAAATCTTGATATTCTGGGATTAGCATGGAGTACTGGCGTAAATATATCTAATGTGGGAGAAAGACAAAAGGAAGACCTTCGAGTCAGAAAGGGCAGGAGGTGCTTTGGTAACAAGATAGGACTAAGATCGAGAAGTAACAGTATTTACATACACCCACGCATGAACCATAATATATGTAGATATTATGAATTCAATGAACTCATTTCATAGCTTATAAATTTAAATGTTTTCTTGAAATGAAGATGATTTATAGTGATATCAATGACACCATAAGCTGCTTCATGGTCTGTTTGTCCGTTGACGTATGGTGTACAACAACCTTATAAACAACCATACTGAAATGTTCCATCAACTAGCAATTACTCCATGTACAGGGACGCCTAACTGTCAAATGCAGTATCCCAGTCGAGCTAGTAAACTTTAAACAGGGACTTGCTCAGTAAATTTACACATGTTAAATAAAAGGATTCGTCCAATGACTGCATGCGTCTGTCTCTATTTTCTTAGCGACCTCGTGACGATACTTGGAGCTCTAAAGGCGGTGGGTCGGCATGACAACCTCCAAACCATAAGTATACTGTGTTATGAAATATTATAACCTGTGCCTTGTTACTCCAAAGGTTGCTTGAGAAGAAGGGATGGAGGGAAATAATAGTAGTATTGTGGCAATTTTGCTATTTGCTGTCCCTTTAAATCCTTCAAGACTCCTTGATAGTAGATGATGATATATCCATCTATGAGGTCTTTAATCCCATCATCATTTTGTGTGTACCATTAAAGTGACCCAACGACTTCTTCCCATGATTTGGTACTACAATGTCGATGGTCGTCCCCCAAGACTTGTTTCACTTCGTTCAGTGTCCGTAGAACGTCGGTCACTGATAGTCTCTTTCCCTCTTCTTCTCCCTCCTACTGCCACCACCCTGCTAGACCTCTTTGACGGAAACTCCTCATAGAGGAACTCACCCTCATCGTCCCTTATTTCATGCCTCAATCTACTCCGAACATATTCATCGACATAGCTCCTCCTCTCAGTATACCTCAGGCCTGGCCTACCAGCTGCCAATCTTCGATCATCCTCCTCATACCTAGTCCATCTGCTCCCATCATCCTCATGCCGGTCACCTCTCCTCCCTTCACGCCTCCTAGACTTCTCTTCAGAAGGCGTCGAGTTAGAAGACTTGTTACCAGATATGTTCTTCTTCCTGTGCGGTCTCTTCTCCAATTCTTCCTTATCGCCCGCCGTAGATTATGCCCTTGGGCCAAAAATGGTGCGCGGCGAGAAAAGAGTCGACAATTTCAGCAGCATGGAGAATGTGGCTGGCTGGTATGGGCCATCTTGATGGCTCTGTTTGTGCCAATTCAAAGCGAATGATGAACGATCTAGTGTGAGGCTGTCTTGAACGAAAACTGGTTTCAGGATCGAGAATAGGTGTTTAGTCCTGAAAAGGGCTGTGGCCTTTCAATACTATGTTATATACACAGGGTTTATCTCAATGCAGTGACTACTGGCAAGAATGCTACTATTCGCACAGTACCAAAATGTGAGCGGATATTTGATTTTAATTTGAAGAAACGGTTTGATATTCGCTATGTTACAGTTATAGCACATATTGACTACTAAGCCTTGCAGTTGCGCCTAAGAGAGTTGTGACAAGTGCAGTATTATTGATACGAGGTAGGATTACATAGATAACCTGCGTCGCAAACTTGCACATAATTAATGCATGCCACACCGACTACCCTTTTTGCCGACAGAAAGGCAAACTCGGCTGCCGTCTGGTTTTCTGCATACCCATCTCAAATGCATCAAGTACGGCTCGTAAGGCTCTACTGAGCAACATGAAGTCAGGATCCCCACACAAAGAACTATTTGCTGGGCTAGCTCCAAAATCACACTTGTTAGATCAGAATTGAGCAATGAAACGAATCCCCATTGATTACAAAGTATTCAAGTAAACAGTCTTCTTAGGGGGGGTGGTAAGGGGTATAAAGCATCCCGAACCCACGTATTACAGTCATATTATCCTTCTCCCACTATTACACTCTAGCTAGCAATTACCACAAAGACTTCTTCTGGTACTGTACTCGAAAGATCATGCAGACCGGTATTAGGCACAGGTGCACGCAAAGTGACTCTTTAAGGCTATTCCTAGCACAACGTGCTTCTCAAGCCCACCGGAATCTTTTTAGGCCCTATCAACAAATCTGATATACCCTGTCGTATAGGTAGGGTTGGTTGAGCCTCATATTCACCATCGGCCCTTACTCATACACCGCTCAATATGTTGCACAGATTGTGGTTGTTGGTCTTGCTCCCCAAGCCACTATCTTCAGCTTTGGCATATTCCACTCAGGACACGTTTTCGACATGCTCTGAAAGCTCCGAACAATTGGTTCCGCCTGGATATCCACGTCGGGCCGTGGAAAGTCGATCTCAGAGATTCGCGATGATACCCTGTTGGCCATCTGTGTACATAAATATATTGGCGATGAATTCTGTCTCTCGTGTTCGGTGAGGATGCGAAAAACGATATGCAACTCCTCCAGGTGCTTGAATTTCAGTAACCCTTCTTCGCCCAGTAATGTTTCACGGAAAATGGCGTGCTTCCACAGGTTCCACCAAGCATTGCATCCGATGCTCAACTTTCGCACGTTGTAGATCGCGCCTGGTTGGTTCACATTGCGAGCCCATGGCCACACCCAACCCGGATTAAGGTCGTCAATAAAGATGCCGTCTTTCAAGGGATCGAGGTAGTGCAGACGATAGTAGGTATCTCTTGGAGAGGTGGGTTTGAAGAGAGCCTCGTACTGACTCAAGACAGCATAGCGTGATTCGCGGCAGAGGTGAAGGAGGATGAGGATGACAGTTGGGAGGTTAAGGGTAGGGTGACATAACCTCCTCCTCCGTTTGCGACCGTGTATCCTGCTGAAGTGCAAGGTGTTCTTGAGGTGCAGGATGCGTGGGCCAGGGAGGGCATATCTCCAGACCATCAAGCGTATCTCTGGAGGCAGGCATGAAAACTCTGGAAACGTTGTCGCCATGGCTGGCTGGGCAGATTTTGCAGATGTGACACAACAAAAGGAAGATGGGGGAGAAGAAAAGGAGAAGGAGAATATATAATTACCCGTGCCCAGAAAAAGAGGCATCCTTTGGAATGAGATTAATTTGTGATCACTCCTGTTCGCCAGAGACAAACAGTAGTGCGCTCGTTCGCTCTCCTCCTCTGTCCGGCTGCGTGCAGATGCGGGGGGGGCCATCTAGGCATCTGATATGCGGATATGCGAAAATGCGCCTACATACAGTACGAAGTAGGTAGGATGCGACTCTTCGGACCACAGCAACAGGTCCACCACACCACTTACGATTAGGTGAGGGACTGAGGGCGAGGGCCAGCGCATGGACTAAGGTGATTAAGTGCAGACTACTAAGTAGACTCTGCCATAAATTGTAGCCTGTGGGATACTGAAGTTCCTTAATAATAAGAGGCGCGAGGGACTTGGCCATGATTGGAGATGTGTGCGAGTGCCGCGGGCATCATCCTCCAGGACCTAGCTTTTCTCGGCCGTAGCTTGCACTTGGGGCATACAGTAATGTTTGCTTCGATCCCGCGATGATGCCACTACTGGAGCATCTCTCGATGCGTGCTGCCAGCTTAGGAAAGGCGGCCGAACATTACACGACGGATGCCTTGAGCCAATACTTTTATAACCTTTCGTTTGATTTTGCTGCGTAATTTAGTTGAGTTTGACTCAATAATCAAATCAACTCGTCGTCTGGTTTTTCGTAGTCGGGAATCATAAAAAACCAAAAAGAAAAAAAGAAAAGAAAAGAAAAGAAAAGAAAAGAAAAGTGGATTTTGATGGCTTCAGTCTCTGTCGCATTGGTCACAAGCTAGCTATCAGTTTGTATGAAGGTACCCCGTAGGTCATACAAAGGAAGGTTTGCAGTTGTACGGGAGTACGAAAGTGTAGCGTACTTTCGTACGTAGAGTAGTACTGTGGGTATGGATCGTATGGCGCATTATTTGAGGAGCGAGCCGAGAGGCCGCACAGAGGCCGCTGCCTCTCACCCACACCCTCAACCATTTGAGCTCGCTTAAAGCTGGCAAACCCAGTTCGAGGATCCGTCTATCAACCAACAGTTACATACACACCAAAATGTAATGTACAGTAAGCTTATCTCACCCACTCGTCTGATAAAACCACCGTTCAACTGGACTTCTTCACAAGCTTCAATAGCTTCGCCAACAGCAATTATTTGGTAATTTTTGTCTTTCAGCTCACCAAAACCATCATGGCAGACTCTACGCGTAAACCCGCCAAACCCCTCACTTCCAGCTCTCCCAAAACTCAATACCTCATCCTCTACAACTTCATCTCCGCCGTCCTCTGGCTCGCAGTCCTAGGACGTGTGCTATTACTCGTACCCCTCGTAGGCTTCGGACAAACATATAAAGGCGTGGGAAACTTTACAAAATGGACGCAGACAATGGCTTTGTTGGAAGTGGTACATGCTGCTATTGGTAGGTTGTTCTCCTATGGTTCTGCCACGACTGTTGTGCTCCATGATAGAGAAACTCTCGGCCAGGATCACTGGGAGGACAAAAGGCTGATCAGGTTTCAAAACGAACAAACAGGCATAGTACGAGCCCCCATTAGTACCACAGGCATGCAAGTAGCCTCCCGTCTTCTCCTAGTCTGGGGCATCGTCAATAACTTCCCTATCCTCGCCAAATCTGCCGGATACTCAAGCATGCTGGTGGCATGGAGTGTCACTGAAGTCGTCCGATATTCATACTTCACATTCACCCTTAGTGGATTCCAGCCGAGCGTTATCTCTTGGCTGAGATATAACACCTTCTTTGTGCTTTATCCTTTGGGCATTAGCAGTGAGTGCTGGTTGATCTACAAGGCAATTGAGCCGGCCAAGAAGATCAGACAAGAGTATGTTTGGGGTTTGCAGGCAATTTTGTTGATCTATATTCCAGGTATGCTGTGTTCATGTTTGGATTTTAGAGTGAGAGACCTTGGCTAACGGTTCTAGGCTCCTATATACTATTTACTCATATGATGGCTCAGAGAAGGAAGATCATGAAGGGAAAGAAAGCCCAGAAGAGCCAATGAGACATGCACAGATTAAGACGAACGTCCTCCACCTGTTGAGGTGTTTGAGCACTCTGGCTCAGTTGTATATGGCATAATTTGGGTGTCAAGCTGAGATATAGAAACTGTTCCCTCATTGTACCATATAAATTTCAATCAAATGGCTCAGTTGCCACCCCCAGAACTGTACGTATAGGTTTATAAGAGATTATTTAGATTAGGGGAACTGAGTTACCCACGTCAAGTGAGCTACTGAAATTCATATCTTATCTTTAAATAGGCAACTATTCATAATAAATGATCCCTTATAAACCAATTCGTACGGTACAGTCCATATTTGGATTCTGTTTGTTGAGGATCGAAAGATCATATCCATAACCCCATCAACGCCGACCTGAACCCCAAAGCCTCCAGTTCTATAAATGTCCCGTCTGCCAATATGTCTTGGTATCATGAATCTAAAAGAAAACACTTCTCTTCTTCGTGACTTTCTTACCAGCATTTCCTCCGTTAACAAGGTTGCTATTCCCTTCCTTGTGCCTTCCTCCCAGCCCGAAGAATCCGCTTGAACTTGCTGCGCCCTGACCCGGTGCTTGCAAGTACGGCGAGTTTGAATTAGTAGCCGGTCGTTGTGGACCTCCCCATAAGCCATTTATCGTAGAATAGCTGAAAGGCCCACTTGTGGGTTGGGTATGAGGCGTGCTCTGTGGCCTAACGACCGGCGCTGGAAGAGAATGAGGCGCGCTTTGGTGTTGGGATAAGGCTTGTGGTCTTGATGGAGGCCCTGAATATGATGAGTGTGGTTGGTGGTAGGACTGCTGTGGTCTAGGTGGCATAGCTGGTGGGGTAAATTGTACTCTTGGTCCAGCATCCATTCCTGTAACGCCATACTGTTTCCTGAGTCGTTCCGTCTCTTTGGCAACTTCTGCATCTCTTCTTCTTTGCTCTTTTTCTTCTGCCTCCAGCATCTGTTTAATACGCTTTTCTTCTAGCTGCTCTTGTCGTTCGCGCTCTTTTTCTTCGGCTTCTACTAAAGCCTTTAACCTGGCAGTCTCTGCATCTATTTCCCACTGCGTCCTCGCATCTGCTGGCGGAGGTCGAGGTCCTGATTGTTGTGGCCTGGAGTTGTTTTGAGGAGGAATTTGGGAAGCAGGGATATTTTGTAGCGGCCGGGTAGATTGAATAGCTCCAGACATAACCGGCGGTGTAGTTCCAGTTCTCCCAATCCCTAGTACAGGAGGGGCGCTATTCTTCCTCTTGGTATTTGCTGCAGCTGATGTAGGACTGATATTGAACATGTCTCGACTGGCATTGAAAAAGATATCCTTGATCACAGCCGCACTAAGAATAAAGACAACCTCAAGACCCTTGACATCTTCGACGTCTACGCGATGCATATTTGGTTGATATATTGTAAGATCCTTCCCACCCTTAAACATAGCAACGACAATGTCGGGCTCCTTGTTCTTACGACCATTAGTTGACCTTCCGACCAAAGCACACGAAATATCCTTGGAGAGTTTTCCGTCTCTTTTCCACTTAAATGTTATCTTGGGTGTAATGTCTGAGACTGCTGGATCACTTTGGCTTCGGTCAAGTGCTGAAGCTGAAGGGATGCGAAAAGTACTCTGTGGCATCTCAAATTCCCAATGGGCAGAAGAATTCCATGACCCCGCTATCTGCCGGACCACCACCTGCTGATCCGGGTTGTACAGCTGGATGGTGAAGTTGTTGGGAACGATGGGAACTGGTGGAGGGGGTATGCCGTTCTGTGCTCGAATCTCGGCTTGGGAAAGTGTTGGCTGGGTCCATTCTGGTTCCACCAAAACTTCGGCATATAAAACTTCTGGGTTGTAGGAGTCGTAAAGTGCTACGCCATATCGGTTCTGCGACGCTGGAGTCTTTGGATCAGGACGGCGTAAGGTATATTCTGGCTGCAGCTCGGAGCCATTCTGACTTAAGTATATGGTGCTTGAGAGCGGGGTTTCTAAGGAGGACTTTATGAAGAAGGTAGGGAGATTCTCGTCGAGCATGGTGCGTTGGCGCCTGTGACAAGACTTGGTCTGACTTCTTTCAGATGTAGGGTCTTCTTGGTATGGTGAGCTGTACTTCTTCTTTCTTCGTTCTTCTTCTTTCGGGATTAGGTTCTTCTTGGGTTCTCCTGAGGTTAGATACGAGTCTTCGGGACGTGGCAGATCATAAAAGGGAGTTGTTACGCTGTTACGGTGAAGGGTGGTACGAAATGGACCTTAAAGAACGTGAATCAATGAGGCTGAGTATCTTGGATGCCTCGAGCAGCTCGCTGCGAAAGACCGAGCCTTAATGCTATTTTGAGCCGACCTATCAAATGAGGTCATAGGTGCTATGGCGCTAAGCTGCCCGACACCACAGGCAACAACGCTACCTTACCTTACCTTAGGTAACTGTGCAACTGAGGTCAGGTGCAGATCCAATTCATGGATCCAATGTGTCGAACGAAGAATCACGTGTGTGAGGCCATGTGAGTGTTGGTTCGGCGACCCATGAACCCGGTTTCACTTCCTTGGTTCACCAAAGCACCAAAGCACCAAAGCACCAGAAGCACATTCAATATTCACATTCCCATTCACATTATTCAATTTGTCTGCTCTCATGACTTTTGGACATAGACTTGAATAATACATACAGTCTGGTCTTGGTAATAAAGCTTTCCTTCCATCGGTTCTTATCCACATAGCACAATCTCTTTTCCCTCCGTCCTCCAGTTGTCCACTTCCATTTCTGCTACTCCTCCTACATCCTCCCCATCTGCACCCCTTGAGCTTTTAAGACTCGCTCAAAATTAGATATTTTCTCGTTGTTCTTCGTTTGCTCCATGCTCCACGCTATGCTTAAAACAGTCAATGATCAACGCAGCACCAGGCCCGCAGATTTCGAAGGATTCGAAGAATCGAAATAATCGAAGGAATATAATATATATACACTGAACATATCTTGCAAGAGTGAACCCATCCTGATTTCCTAATTAATACCAGTCTTTTTGTCCAAGATACTACTTGGAACTCTGGTCCCCGGACTCAACTCGATCTCATTCCCCGGATGCTGCCTGAAGGCAGGATCTTGGCTAATATTTCTTTGATGTCCGGGCAACAGGGAAGGAGGAATGTCGGGCATGTTGGGAACCTCATTAGCAATTTGTTGGTGCCTTTCCACCCGATCACTCTGCTGATTGACCCACGAATTAACTGTTCGAAATCGCGGAGCAGATTCGACGGATGTAGCCGTGTAGACTGTATCTCGCTGTCCTACAGGTCCTCCAGCTTGGCTCTGTGCCCATGAGAAACGTGACTGGCGATAACTTTGCCGCGATGCGCGAGAGTACTTTGGATCCTGTGGTGCAGGATAAAGGCCTTCCGGTAGGATTATTTGGTCTCCAAAACCAGATGATAAAGATGAGAGCTCACTCAAGTACTTTTGGTTCTTGTCTGCGGGGTTGTATGTATCTCCACCGTAATACGCACCAGTAGTGTTCTGTGTTGCATCTGAAGCTTGCCGAGAGAGTCCCGACTGTGCGATATAGAGAGCATTCGTGGACGTCTGTTGCACCTGCTGAGGAGCGCCGCTCGCGCCAAATGGAGCTGGGTTATCTAAAAGTACCTCGCGCATCTGCTCCCGTCTTTTTGCATCTTCCTGCGAGAGAGTTGCCGCTTTCTCGGGCGTTGCAAGAGGTTGGACGGCTACAGGGGCAAAGAACCCATCAAGTGTTCGCTGTTGGGTGATGTTTTTCTCATCCGATGTGAATCCATATGGGGGAGGGACATCATCAACACCATAACTTCCAGAAGATGAACCCCTCTCCTTTAGAAACCCAAAAGTATTTCCAGGTTTCTTACGGAAGGCAGCAAACATGTCTACTCTCCTCATGCGCATGACGAAAAAGACAATGGCAGCGACTATGACAACAGCACCTAACCATTGACTATTAGTTCATATTCAGTTACAACCCAAATTCAGCGATACATACCAAGCGTTCCAAAGGCAATCAAGACGTGCTGTGCTGTAGGCGACAAGCCATGGTCTTTGTTATGGTGGGGTAGATCCGTAGGAATTAAAGGATAGACTGTTGTGGTCGCGGCTGCAGTCTCTGCTTGTGCTGAGATGAAAGCTGTTGTAGTCGTAGCGGGCGTCTTCGTCTTAGTTTTGGACGTGTAAGTAACGGAAGCGGTATCGGTATCAGTAGAATCATTGGGGTCAAGACCTTTCCGTGGCTGACCGGAAGTTTGCGCCCCACCGTCCGATTGAAATATTGATGACTGTGCAGTGGTCGAGGGCGCCAATGTAGTTGTTGGGGATCCTGTGGAAAAGAAAGACTAGCAGTTGTCAGCATCTATGGCCCTTACCTTCACTGGGCATACTAACAGGTGCTGCTGATTGTGTCAGTTGTGGTGTAATAGAGGCTCTGGTACTAGAAATGGTTGTCGGGACAGTAACGATGGTCACAGAGGTAGAAGACGGTTTGGCGGTGAGCTGTATGATCGAAGTGGTGGCTGCGATTGTCTGCTGAGGGGGAGGAGGGTTCTTGGAACTTTTTGGGCTCTCTGGAGGATGGTCTGGATCATCTGGATCGTCTGGATCGTCATCTGAATCATCTGAATCGTCCTCATTGTTCTTTTGCTTATTTTTGTTGCCACCAGTGCCGTTCTTATTCCCTCCACCACCACCACCACCACCTCCTCCTCCTCCTCCTCCGCCTCCGCCACCGCCGTCTCCATCACCGTCTCCGTCTCCATCTCCGTCCCTCCTCTTCAGCGTTGCCACATCGTTCAATTGTTGTCGTCGTTCTAGGCGATCCAATGCATCCCGCCTCATTTCATCCACTGGTGCAGGTGCCATCGTCGTATTCATCCTCTGACCAAACGGCCTATAAATTCGAATTGGCGTCTGCCAGACTTCGAGGGGTGCCCAGCATCTACCAACAAATCCTTCAACTTTTTATGAAGGAGCAATCCTAAAGGTTCAAAAGTCCATGACAAGTCCTGCTCGAGAAGGAGAATGTCACGAACCAGTCGTGTATGGAAGAGAAGCAAAAGAGAATGAAAGAAGAACGAGTGTATCAGAAGCGAAGATCCCTCCTAGAAAGAATGCTTGGGAGGAGCGAGGTATATGAGAGGGCCACAGACCATAGCAGACTAGTGCGGATCTGGATCTGGATGCACGGTAGTCATTTGATACAAGCGCAGTAATAATACTCCTATGGATCCTGCGAGAAGTGGAGCACATAAAGGTCACGACACATGGGACCGCAAATAATGCAAGACCGTACTGTCAGGCCTTGGCAAGAAAATCTACCTAACGTTGACAGGGCGCCCAACTTTGGCACCAAAGCAGCATGTTGAGGGCACTGTCGGGGGGCTCTAGATTCAGCGGGCCTGCAGCCACAACGGTAAAAGGTGGTCTGCCACGCGAGTGTCTTGGGACGTTGAATGTGCGGCGTGTTACTACTATGCGTGGATGTGAGACTGTGGGTAGAATGATGGTGCTGGCCACAAGAGCTCAGCGTTGCTCAGCTCTAGCTCAAATTGGACAGGCTGGCATTGCCTTGTAGCAGATCATAGGGCGCAGCTAGGGAGTCCTGGAAAGCATTGAAGAGAAGTGGTGCGAGGTGGTGAGAGACCAGTTGGTTAGCGAGCATCGAGAAGAGCTTTTGGTACCTGTGGTCCCTGTCAGGGGAGGCAGAGTTGAGTTTCGTGCAAAGCAAGCTGGGTTTCAGAAAGGTCAAGTCAGGGACGACGTGGGTCCGTGCCACTCCGTCCACGCAACAATTCTTTGAGTCCAGAGTGCGAGTAGCGAGTAGTGAGTAGTGAAGTTCAGGTGTCGCATGTCGCAGGTCGCATCCAAACCGTGGTTGTCGTCCTGGACTGGATGGAGGGAGGAGAGTCGGAGACCTCGGATACGGAGAAGATGGACGGACACGACGGACAGTAGTACAGAAGGAGGCAAGTCGTCACGGAGAGGCCCACTCTGGAATCCTCACTCAGCCTTGCGGCGAGGCAGACTTGACGCCAAACAAACCGACCCAGCTTGAACCAGAGCCGCAATAATGCATGGATGCATGCATCATCATCATCAGTCAAGAAAAGTTCATCATGCGAAGAACGGACTGACTAGGCGTTGCGAGGCTGAGAGAGTATGAGGACAAGAACGTGAAGAACATGGCATTATTAGCATCGCATTGCGACCCTATGGGCCTCAAACCACGGGTATGAGAGTACGAGGACAGGAGAGCAAAGAAAGGTCGGCAGGTTGATGTTTTCTTGGTTTTGCATTATTATTGCGCGAAAAGCCCTTCAAACTCTCTCTCGTCCCAATAGTCCCACAAACCAATAACAATCGCCCGTCCGGCCTTATATGTCTAGTCACGTGTGTCAGTCCTCTCGTCTCAATAATGCAAAGCTAAGTGAGTTCATGTCAGCCCCAACTTCAAAACATCTATTGGATACCTACCTTAGTAGTCGTCTGAACTACCCGTGACTCGTACAGTACAAAGGTACTCGAGGACAGCCTACCTCCCATCTAGAGATTCCTTGCAGTAATTGAGAAAGACGCCAAATCCAGGTCATCGCTACTGTAGCTCTCCAATACCGCATCGCCACGATTCCTCCTGTACTATACCACCCTACAATAATACACCACTACATGCTCATAACCCCGAATGGCTATTGCTATTACCCCCCTCACCGAAGCCGATATCCCAGGCGCTGTGTCCGCGATACAGGAAGCCTTTTCCGACGACCCTTACAATTTATGGGTTTTTAATGATAGAAAGAAGGTCGGTTGAACTAATCCCCCAGTTATCCCCAGTTGCCCCCTGGTTTTTCGTCTTGTTCGAAACAAATGCCTCGTCATTTCCTTGCCAGAACCAACCAATTCAAGTGTGGCTTCGACGACGAGATCGACATTCAAGACTTCTCGGCCTCATCTCAACTCAACTTTCCGTTGTCTTGGAAATAATAAGCCTTGTTTTTCTTTCTTTTCGCCACTTCTGCTGGTATCACGGGTGTCTAATTGATTGTATTCTCGCATCGACTTTTCTTGTCCAGCAGATACTAATTTGATTGTGGCGCTACAGCTTGACCTGACCAGGAATTCAGTATCTCTTGGCATTCGATGTAGATGGGGTATTCGTAATGCTCTATTTTTCGTGGCGAAAGACAAGGATTCTGATAATCCGGAGAAAGTCCTTGGTATCTCCTGCTGGCTTCCTCCCGCAACGGGAACGCAGACTTGGACGGACTGGTATGAGGGATGGAAGCTGTAAGGATATTATTCTCTGGACCATATTTTCTTCCCATCCATCCATCTAGGCTGATTCATGAGCTCGTGAATCATGTCTGTCTCTCACTCTTAATTCCACCTGAAAGAAGTATTACTTTACTTACTCTAAGAGCTTACAGGTGGGGTCAGCAAGTAGCGATGAATCTCTGGTACGGAAGGGGTGGACTCAATGTGAAGGTTCGTCTGGTCGTCCCATATACAGGGCTTCGTACCTTTGGTTTCAATTTTCAGCCGCAACTACCACCACCAGTCATATGGCTTACGCACTTCGACTATTCTACATTTGTGCATAGCTCAGCTCGAGCAAGTTAGCCTATAGCTTTCCTTCTCAGACGCCAAAGGCATATACTAAAGAATTACGAAGTCGTTGTATATGCAATTCTTAAGTGAGAGAAAGAGTAACAGTGTTTGAACCTGCTATATAGTCCAAGATTAAGCGGTCACTCACCGTTACTACCTCCTTTCTATACAGAGTCCAGCGTGACTTGCAGCCTCGCATATATTCAACGGGCACGAAAATTTAATATCTTCCTAGGCCTCAAAGAAGATCCCTTTTCATTTCTGTGCGACTTTGCTAACTCTAAACTCCATAGAGGTACTATATTTGGAAAGAAAAGCAAGGTCAAGCTCAATCAGAGATCTGGACCGACCCTCGCGGCTACTATTTGTAAGTCCCTTCTACTTTCAATTATTCATTGCTCCTAAATCATGTTTAAGCTACTCCCGACATTGTTTAGAACAGGTTAACTAACTTCGAGAGTTTAAGTCTTAATATCATGGTAGTGTTACCAGGAGAGCAAGGGAAAGGAATTGGGAAAGCTTTAGCACGCGAAGTTACCAAGCAAGCAGATGAAGAGGGAGTAAAATGCTACCTCGAGTCAAGCCGAGATGTCCCGAATATAAAAATTTATGAGTCCATGGGCTTCCACTTTGTGAAGCAAATGGACTGTGAGGATGAAGGAGATTTATGCAAGCTTTATTGCATGGTCAGAGATCCAAAGACAGCTTAGATGAGTGTCTAGCCCTCCAACTCAATTCCGCATCTTTGGATGGACTTATAGTCAGTAATATTATCCACTCTCACATATTAAGGGTTAAATTTAGATATTGTAAGAGCTATATATTTTGTCTTCCCACGGCCTAAATATTTAACCTTCTATACATATCTCCTACTTTGTATACATCCACTTTAGGTAGGGATCAAGCACTCTTCTAAAGCTGGCAAACATTTCACCGAAAAGCAAGAACAAAA
>JAJONI010000079.1:0-16026 GCA_022190145.1 Pezicula rhizophila
GAATTTAAACCAGGTTGATTCCGGATTATAAGTTCCAATCTTCTTATTATGTACCAAAATTGGCTTCTTAATCTCAAGATGGTAATCCCCTTCTTCTTGTAGCATATACCGGGGATCTTTATGATGGAATGTACTCTCACTCCTGGCATAATTACGAGGTTCATCTATAAAGAGATCCCAATCTTCCCACGTGCGTAATTTTACACCTATATATTGATCTACTTCTTTACGTAGTTTCCAACATGTGGATTTTAGCAGATGGAAATGGTGGTTGAAGGTTTCTGGCTTCCGAAGATCGATTTGTTTATGCGATTCGGCGCGTGTCATCTCGGTCAGGATTTTATGGAATATTTCGAGGGGGATCCTTGTCAGGTGGGCTGAGTTTTGAGGTTTGGGAGGTCCTGGTGGTATTGGTATTGGTTCTGGTTCTGATGTTGGTGTTGCTACTTTTGAAGATGATCGTATATTTGTGCGTCTCCGTGCATTTGTTCTTATTCGTGTGCTTGATCTTGTTGGTACGCCTAATGACCCTTTTCCCTGTGGTGCTGGTTTTACCCTTGGCGTTGTATTGCCCTCCAATGTTGCACTGTTCTCTGATGTTGCTTTTGCTTTTGATCTCGTTTTTGCATTTGATCTGGATTTCGGTGGTAGTGATAGCGATGGCGACGGCAATGCTTGTATCGATTCTAATGATCGTGGCTTTTTGACTTTACTTTTCTTTGGGACGCTTTCGACCTCATTTTCCTCCTCGCGTTGTCTCTTTAGGCTCTCAAATTCCTCCATTTCTGAAGTGTTAACCATGATTGAGGCGTTAGAACCTATGAGTCCGGTCCTACTTCTGGCGTAATACGAATGTATTATATAGTGCAATCTGGTCTCCGGGCTATTAGAAGTGATGAAGTGGACAAAGCAGCGGTCCTGTAGTTAAATATGAAGTATACTGTGGTGAAGAACGGGTACGTGAAATATTTTACCCAGAAAAAAAGTTACTTATAGGCAGATTCTCAGCCTGAAAGGAAATCCAGACGCCGTTATCTTACCGGGTCTCTAGTACTTAGTGCTTGCGCCTTTTAAAACGATGAGAACTAGGCTTCGATGAACCATAGTAATAAAGTAGCGACTTTTGGCGGATCACAGTGCATGTAAAACAGTATATCCTTCGTTCTTGTCCGCCATGAAGTTATTCTAAGGCCGGTCCCATTAAAATCCAGGGGGGAATATTAAGATGGGCAGCATTTTCGTAGCTAGTACTAGTCGGAGCTGTTGGTGTGGCGTTGCTACAAATTTCGGTCGAGTATTTCAGTCTGAAAATTCCCCTAGATCATTACTACCATTCTGTGGAAGGCTAAACCACAAGGGCCAGAAGATAGCGTACTAGCCCGTTAAATGCCACGAATTGATCCACAAGCCCTATGAGCCTGCGTTCCTTTTTTCAACAGATAATATCTGAACTCAAGCAATCAAATTAGCGATGAAGATGTCCTTTCACTGAGCTGTGCTTGGCCTAAGTATGGATGAAATCAAATGGACAGAGTGCCAAGAAATTACTTGTCAACCAATAAAAAGCTTAAGAAGTTAAGCGGTAGTAGGCTCGTAGTTACATAGGTACGTAATGGCATGGAGGCGAAGGAGCTGTAACTACTGTTTAAAGAAGCATAGGTTTTTATTTTGTATTCTTTGGTTTATCTAATCCCTCTTCCCTAAATCCTCGGGTCTTCCAGGTCTCAAGGCCTCAATCATGTAATCTTACTATTCAACAATCACTAATTCATATACTGCCGGAAAGTGATGGTGCTTGGCGAAGCACCCTTCTCCAGGGGGAGATTAGTAGTTAAACTGTGTGTATATTCCTAAGGCTTAACGCCCAAAAATGTATTTAAATAGGTTGAGTAACTTCAAACGGTCTCGGTCCAAAACTATCAGTCATTGTCTTCTTTGCAAGTTTTGCGACTTCCGCATGTTCTTTCGGACAGCAGTAGATCAGAACCTCAATTATCTACTGGCAGCAATGCTTGTTGGTCTATAGCCATTGGGATATATCGGTCGCTGGGATTGTTGGAAGGGACCGTTTTTGATCAAGCGTTGCTTCATACGATGGTGGGCAAATCGCGTGGGGTAGACGAGCTGTATTTCTTCATTGTCCCATTTTGACTGTGTTGGAAAACTTTGATTTTTGGCTGTCGTCGTGGAGAAGAGAGAGTCGTGTGCGCTTATGTATCATAACTAGAGTGTCCGGCACTAATTATAACCAGTTCGACAGACCATAACACTAAGGAGTTACCAACCAGTTGACTCTATTATAAAATTTAGTAAAATAATACACGCACAAGCAAATCAGAGATCAGAAAGTTTCTCTTAATTCTGTTATTAATGAATGCTCTGCTTGCTTATTGACTATCAAGGACAAATTATTGACGGGCGCTTATGTATGTACGCTCTCTCTTCCACCTAGTGAACCAACATTCTCCCTATTCTTCATATCATGCTTACGATTGACTAGCAAGGTAGTTCGCAGCCTTCGAGACGTTAGCAAGGCACGGGCAGGAAAATCGAGGAGCTTACCCTTTCCAAATTATAATCGTACTTCTCTAAAGCCGCTAGAGCTTCGGTTCTTGCATAACCCATTCCCGTAAGGTTTTTCAAAATAGGATCATCGTGTTCACCAGCTTCCGTTAGCGCTCTGCCAAGTTGTGGTCTCTCTGCACTCGTCGCACCAAAACCAGTGCCGTTGCTTGCCTGAGGAGCCTCTGGAGCAGTCTCCGCGCTGTCTGTGGCTGGCTGATCAAGACCGGCAAAGATGGCATCCCAGTCATTGTTATCGTTGATAGCCGATGAAGTCGTTGGTTGCTGCTGCATGGGGTGAGGTGATTGAGTAAAATCTCCAAAGCCATTATTGCCGCTTCCAAAGTCATCGCTTTGCGATGTACTTTTTGGTGGCACAGCAGGACTATCAAAGACAGCATTAAAATCATCCATTCCAGACCGATCATGAACCGAGAGATTTGCAAAATCATCATCAAGGTCACCTTCTTTAGCATCTTCAAGGTCGTCGAATTCATCGTCAAAGTCATTATCGAATGGTACCTTTGCAGGAGGCACGGGTTGTGAAGAATTTTGAGGAGCTACAAACTGTGTTTGATTTGCTTCAGGTGGTGAAGTGATAGCATGGTCTATCGGTGGCGAGGTAGGATCTTCACGTTTAGGAATGAGACCAGAATACTGATTCAGGTCTGCGCGAGTCTCATCGCCAGGTGAGACGGTTTTATCGTAAGAAGGTGGTGATGCCTGAGCTCCAGATGTGGGAGGATCGGTTCCTAAGCTAGTTGCAGATGCCCCTGTTGCGGTACCGGGCCGGGCGGATAGCAAGTCGCTGGTACCGTTGCTTGTACCTCCAGTTGTCTGTTGTGGTAAGCTTGGTATAGTCGGGGAGCTGATCTTTCGAGTATGAGCAGGGGAAGCAGATGTAAAGTCGTCGTCAAAGCCGCCACCTTCGCTGGCACTGTCACTATCATCGTCGTGCTCTAATTCTGCTATGGGAGGGAACTCTTTACTGAAACCAGCAGGTGCGCCAGACGCTGAGCCATCATTTGATGAAGTCCCAGTGATAGAGGATTCTTGCTTCTTCGCAGCGCCTCCAAACCCAGCAAAAGCGGCATCAAAGTCGTCTTTGGCAGTTGCGGAACGTACCGGCTCCTTAGTCATTGCAAAGGGGTCAGCAGCTGCTTGTTCGCTAAAGTTGCTTCCGCCTGTAGGTGTTGCCATGAGGTGCGAGTTAGCGTCTCCAGGGAATGCTCCGGGGATGGAATCTTGACTAGTAGGAGCAGTTCGAGACTCGCTGGCAGCTGGAGAAGCGTTCGAGTCGCGATCTATATCGGGAGATGCTCCACTCGGTTCTTCTACGTGACCTGCAATGGACGAACCAGTATGGGTTGCGCCAATGTTGTTGTTTGGAGTTTCAGCACCGGTGGAACCTTCTCCGAATCTGCTATTGGGCGCTGAAACCTGCCTCGAGGAACTGATTGACTCATCGTGACCTGCGGGGAAAGGCAGAAAGCTAGAACTCATCTGTCTTGACTCTGGGGGAGGTGGTACACTCGCTCCTGAGATATCTCTTGTTGAGTTCGGAGCCGCAGACGATATTCCTTCTGATCTAAAAGATGTAGATGGTGCATTTTCATGGTTAGCTGCCGCAGCGCCAAACGATGGGCCGAAGACATCCTCAAATGAACGCTCTGATTGTTTGTGTGGGACAGGAGATGGAGCATATGGCGAGTTGGATATCTCGGATGTGCTACCTTGTCGACGGAAGAACGGATTGTTCGCACTAGTAGTTGAAAGAACAGGGCTTGCAACGATGGGCTGATTTTGGGCTGCTCGCGAAGCGTTTGCCAGAATCTGAGTGTCTTCTTCAATGCTCTTCGTTAGCTCGGCAGCTTCTGTCTTCAGCTTTTCTCGTTCCTGCTCATTGGTCGCTAGCTGCTTCTTGTTGATGGCGACTAGACCTTTCTGTTGGCGAGCATCTGACCTCAGTTTTTCTAGGGATGGCCTCATTTGAGCAATTTCGGCGTTGACAACCCTCATACGCTCCTTCAGGTTGGCATTCTCCTGCTGGTCAGCCTGCAATGCGGTAACAGTCTCTTTGTGTTTATTTTGAAGATCCTGATATGTAGCCTCAATCATGGCAATTTCTGTTTGTAACTTTTTGGTCTCGTTTCGAGACGCCGCAAGTCGCTCTTGCAAGCTCTTGACATCCTTTGCTTCTTGTTCATAATGTGATCGGAGCTGTGCAAGGCGAATTTCAAACTCCCGCTTCTGAGAACTGGCCTGAGTCAAATCATTCTGCGTTGTAGTTCGTTGTCCTTGCACTTCCTGCATCTGGTTCGTGAGATTTCCTACTTGGTTCGACAGGTTTGCGAGCTCAGAGGTTTCACTTGTGAGTTTCTTGCTGATTTCTGGGTCATTGTCACCTAGCAGATCTTCAGAAGCAGAAGAAGCTTGTGGTTGTATACCCCTCTGAGGAAACTGGCCGGTAGAGTTGTTAGACCCACCCGTAGCACTGTATGTCAAACTTTGGCCAAATGACGAAGACGGTGCAAATGGCTTGAACATGGTTGAATGTTGAGGTGAATGATGAACTGGCGATGATGGGGTCAGGGGAGATCCACTACCGAACGGGTCTGAGCCTATTTGACGAGGAGCGAACGATCCCGATCCTCCAGTAGATTGAGGTACCTGTGTAGCAGGGGCGGAAGGAGACGATAACGCATCCAAACCAAACAAGTCATCCGCAGCCGACTTAGGCAAAGGAGGTGTGGGATTGTCGAAAGCTGGTGCTGTTTGGTTTGGTGGAGCTCTGATTTGACCTCGCATGCTTGGTGGAACCAAGTTAGGAGGCAGAGTAGCTGGTAACGAGTCCCGTCCATCTCGTCTTCCACGCTGCTGTCGAATGAGGTACATAGCAACCGCAAACTCGTCTTTGGTCAATTGGCCCGTAGAGTTGATGTCCGCGAGGTCCCAAATTTGAGCGAGAGCTTCCTCCGGAAGTTTTGACTCGCTGAAAAAACCCACGGCCTCCTCACCTGTAATGTAGCCCTTGTTGGATATATCTTGCTGGGCGAAGATATTATCGAACTTTGCTTTGTCACTAGGCGTGATAGCCCAGTCGTTGCCCATACCCGAACCTTGAGGAATCTGTTGCTGTTGCCCGTACGCGGATCGACTCAGAGGACTTGCAGCACGCCCACCAGATACCCCGCTGAATTGTCTTGGAATGGCAGATATAGCGTTGCCACCAGAGCCCTGCCGACTAGGCGCTCGTCGAGCAGCGGCTTCATAGAGACCAGCAGGAAGAACATTAGGCAAGGTCCGCATAGCGCCCGATTTGAACGACGCAAGCAAATGCATTGCAATGACAAACTCAGTCATTACCAGAGCTCCTCGTCCCTCTGTATCCGACAACATCCATATTCTCCCCAAGATCTCATTCGGGAGTCCAGCACGTTCAAAAATCTGTTTTGCTTGCTCTCCAGGAAGAACCCCATTGACCGCACCCGATTTCTCGAAGAGACCCGCATACTGATTGACCTTATCTGGTGTCAACGGTGGAACTCGTATAGGTCCGGACCCGCTCGATTGTTGCTGTAGGGCACTTGGAGGAGGTCCAGGAGGTGCCTGGATCGCGGTGTTAGAACCACCAGGACCTCCATCGAATTTAGGAAGAGGGCCAGGTCGCAGCGCAAGCTCGGCTGTGGGATTTCGACCAGCCTGGTAATGCCCGATCAAACGTAGCACTATACCGAAGCCCGCGGGTGTGAGGAGCCCTCGATTTTCAGTGTCTGCAATTTGCCATATCTAGAGAATATGGATTAGTATGTTTCTACACCCGCCAATGTTTGATGTTGAGTGGGGTGGGGGAAACTCACTTCTCCTAAAACATTTGGATTGAGTCTTGTGTTTTCGAAGAACTTGACTGCAACCTCTCCAGTGACAACCCCGATATTCTCTGTATCTGCTTGTCTGAACAGCTGGCCAAATACGCGTTTCTCTTCGGGCGTGAGATTGAGACTTGGCGCCTCTGCAGATATGTCAGCGTTCAATACCAAAGTGCGCTTCTTCATTCATAGATTCCAATTCCTGTATGCGCATAGTTGGAACTAGTAAACTACAGTAGTAATATGGCAACGTAAATAAGGACTTACTAGGATCGTCCGCCATTGCGCTGCGGGAGCCTCCTGAAGCTCTTGTGCCCCGAATCTAGTGCGGGGGTTCTTCTTCTTTAGCTGCGGAAGCTGAGGGAATGTCTATTGAAGAGGCGTAAAGCTTCAAAGCTATCAGTCGAGGTATATTGTTTCCGATGGCAGATGAGGACTATGTAAGTACGGTAACTTTGGCCCGGAAGCTGAGGTGCTGTAGCGCAGCCGCAGGCGAGCCGTTTTTGGACCGCTGGGATGGATGCACGACGAACAATGGACCCCGGCTTTGGGATGAACGTGCAGCATCATAATTGGGCGAATATTATTTTATTTCACCACTTGCCTTTATTCCCAATAGTTATTAATACTCATCCAGCAAATCGCCAAGTCCAGCACAGAGACAGTTCTCAGAGATGTCTCTCGCCATCGGAATTGACACACTAAGCACCCAAGAGTCATCTAGGATATGACAGGATCATTACAAACGAGTTATTCACTCCACACTGTCTGGATTACAAAAGTCTGGTTATCATTCTGATTAAAAAAACACCCCTGCGTAATAGGAATGGCAGCTCATTAGCCACCAAAGAATATGAATATTCTAAGCTCCAAATACTCCAGAAGAAGCACTCGTAGCTAAATCAAGTACCAAATATCGCCTTCTAAGTATGTCATCTCGAAAGAGACAAACATGCAACTCGGCAGACACAGAATCTAGTACTCAGCCTCGGCGCCCTCATCACCCTCGAGAGAATCGGTAGCAACCTCCTCGTAATCACGCTCCAAAGCAGCAAGATCCTCACGGGCCTCGGAAAATTCACCTTCCTCCATACCCTCACCAACATACCAGTGCACGAAAGCACGCTTGGAGTACATAAGATCAAACTTGTGGGAAAGTGCAGACCATGCGTCGGCAATGGCAGTTGTGTTAGAAAGCATGCATCTATATCACAATTAGCACTTGACAATTCTTTAAGAAGTTCATGACCTACACAGCGCGGTTAACCTTGGCTAAATCACCGTTAGGAACCATCTGGGGTGGCTGGTAGCAGATACCAATCTTGAAGCCAGTTGGGCACCAATCGACGAATTGAATAGTACGCTTTGTCTTTAAAGTTGCAACAGCTGCGTGAACGTCATTTGGAACAACATCACCGCGGTACAACAAGCAAGTAGCCATGTACTTTCCATTGCGGGGGTCGCACTTAACCATCTGGTTGTTGGGCTCAAAGCAAGACATGGAAATCTCCTGCACAGAGTTGGACTCATGGGAAGCCTTAGCAGCGGAAACAACTGGGGCGTATGCGACCAGAGGGAAATGAATACGTGGGTACGGGACCAGGTTGGTCTGGAATTCGTTAAGATCAACATTGAGGGAACCATCGAATCGGAGAGAGGCGGTGATGGAAGAAACAACTGTATAATATTAGCGCGAATCTTAGACCGACGCATTTATTCGCCGTACCTTGAGCAATGAGACGGTTCAAGTTCTCAAAGTTGGGTCGCTCAACGCCAAGGTTCTTTCTGCAGATATCGTAGATAGCCTCGTTATCGACCATAAAGGAGCAATCAGAGTGCTCGAGAGTAGTGTGGGTAGTGAGGATAGAGTTGTATGGCTCGACGACGGAGGTGGCTGTTTGTGGTGCTGGGTAGACACAGAATTCCAACTTGACTTTCTTGCCATAGTCCACCGACAGACGCTCCATGAGAAGAGCACCGAAACCAGAACCGGTTCCACCACCGAAAGAGTGGAAGACGAGGAAACCCTGGAGACCAGAGCAGTTATCAGCAACACGGCGAATTTTGTCCAAAACCTGGTCAATCAATTCCTTGCCGACAGTGTAATGACCACGAGCATAGTTGTTTGACGCATCCTCCTTTCCAGTGATCATGAGCTCTGGGTGGAACAAGCCGCGGTAGGTACCGGTGCGAACTTCATCAACAACGTTCGGCTCTAGATCAGCGTAGATGGTTCGGGGAACATATTTGCCCTGGCCTGTGGTTCCAATCCTCATTAGTTGGGTCCTTTTCGAAGATAAGCCTCCAGCGCGCAGACTTACCAGTCTCAGAGAAGAAAGTACTGAATCCCTGGTCAGGGTCTGCGGCTTTGCGCTCTTCGGTCAAGTATCCATCAGGCTGAAGAACATAACGCGTCAATAGGGCTTCTCTTGATGGGTAGACTTGCAAGTCTTGTTTATTGGATGAATGTGCATACCTGAATACCGTGCTCAAGGCAGTAGAGCTATATTTGAAAACAGATCATGTTAGTCCATCCATATATACCTTTTTCTTTCCTCTTGGAGGACAGTTCCGGGGGGTCCGGCTATAGCTTACCTCCCAGCACGAGTTTGCAATTTGGCAACCGGCTTGGCCGACTAGAAGACGCAGATATATTAGTATAGAAAATGTAACGGCGCTGACAACGCGATGAAGCGGTGTGGATCGCGTCGTAGAAGAGTCTTACCGTTGATGCTGATGACTTCTCTCATATTGACGTTGTTTATGGAAGAAGTTAGTCAAGGTAGGGTGTGGATATCAGAGCAAATGATGGTGTTGACACAACTGGGAGAAGTAGGCAGGTAGAGAAAGTAGAGAGGTCAACAGAGGTCGTGAGACTTTGATGTGGTGGGGGAAGGCACAGGGGGTTGATATCTTTTTAGCGCAGTGGGAACTCGGCTGCCTTCTGCATAAACAAACCAAAAGGGGAAGGGACGACCGCTTAGACTAGCGTGAATCTATGAACGCGCCAAAAGCTACCTACCTAGGCACCCCCGGCGAGGTCACTGCACTTCCTAAGCTCTAACTCAGGAACCGCGCAACAACTCAAGAAAAGTCTACCATAAATCTACCAATCTCAAAATGCTACAACTAATCTTCTTCTCTCTACTGCAGATATGCTATGTCCTGGCCAACACTGAAAAGACCATATTCCTTGGTCCGAGCCCCGTCCATATCCCTGTACAACATCCGACCCTGGAAGACCTACAGCTCGAAGCTCTCTCACCGCTGCAGCTGTCCTCGAGAACCCACATACAGGCCAAATTCCCTACTACAGCCTCTGAACATGGCCAATCGTCTTGGTATATTTTGTCAGGACTAAAGGAAGGCCAGCGATACGAAGTACGCATCTGCTGGGCAGCTACTGTATGTCACCTCTTGTTAAACTTGCGAGTTGAGCCCTAGCTAATGTCTATAGCAACCCACGTCCTTCAGTCTTGACACCTACGAGCTCCAAAAGGTATTCGAAACACCAGAGCTGATCACATCATTGGCGCAATACTCCCAATCCCGTCAGTCGGAAAGCGAGCCAGACCCGAAACGAATTGTCTACAAGCCAATCTTAGACAAGCCGTCGTCTGTTCTTTTACTCCAAATCTATGCTGCTGCAGACTACTATACTATGAACCAGACACTCATGGAAAATGTCCCACCCGTACATGTCGATATTATATTGGACCCATTCCTACTGAACGTCCTTCCACAGTCGCTGGTGCCTACAGTCACCTACATTACCGTACTTGCTGTGGTGGGCTGGTTCCTGTCTAAATATATTTCAACGTGGGTGAGGGATACTGCTACAGAAGGTGATCTGGAAGCGAAGAAGAAAACATGAAATGCTTGCTTTGATTTTGAGTTCAATTTGCTTTCGAGACGCGAAAAGTGTAAATTATGACTATGAAGCATACACCGATGCATCTGCTGGTATCCGTCTAAAGTTAGAGAGAGAAAGAAGCACATCCGATTCCCAGATCCCACTGCCCAAACAGACCAATTTACCTTGCTAAACTACAAACTGCCTCACCAACGCTGCTGGCCACTGTAGTTGGGGTGGCTGTTCATGGGTGGAGGAGGAGGATGCTGGCCACCAGTGCCGTACAGCCCACCAGAATGCTCAGCATTATGCATTCCCTGGAAGTGACTTTGTTGTGGCTGGTGGGGATTTCCTGAGTGCTGTGGGCCGCCATAGTTTGGAGGAGGTGGGTAGTCCTGGTGCTGTGGTGGTGGGTGTCCAGCGCCGTAGGAAGCTTGGTGTTGGATACCTCCATACGGTGGCTGCTGTGGAGTTGAACCATATGCTGGCTGTTGAGTATGTTGAGCATTTGTATGCGCATCGTACGAAGGTTGTGGAGTGCCGTATGCTGGCTGTGGAGCGTTTGAAGGCGTGCCATATGAGGGCTGCGCAGTGTTGTAGGATTGGGTCTGAGATTGAGGCTGGGAGTAGGGCTGTGCTTGTTGATGTTGGGCTGGAGATGCGTTGTACGACGAGGCACCACTTGGTTGGTAGGAACTTGGAGGTGCTGTCCCAGAATAACCTCCCTGATGGTTGTTGTTTGTTGAATAACCATAATTGTTGCCCTAGTTGACGTTAGCTGGGTATCTCAAAAGCTAAGGTACCGAACATACCGAAGATGATCCTAAATGGCCGCTGAACATCCCGCCCAGGCTGCCCATCAATCCACTGCTGCCACTCTGGCCTTGTTGTGTTTGTGCTCCGGAGTAGTTTGTCTGTTGATGATCCTGCTTCTTTCCACCACTAAGCAGACTTCCTGCCAGAGCGCCGACTATCCCAGAGGTTCCTGAATTCGTACTGCCTTGATGGCTATTATTGCTGCTGCTACTACCACCACCAAGAAATTGACTAGCAAGTCCCATAACTCCGCTGCTCTGATTCGACTGCTTCTTGTTACCGAGCAACTGATTCATAGCGAAAGACTGTAGCACACAAGATCAGTATTCCCTATGCAAAAGTGTTCCCAACAAATAGATCACTTACACCAAGACCTCGATCACTCTCGCCTCCCTGCGTATCCTGTGGCAGTCCATGGGGATGATCAACACCTTGCGGGGTCGCCTGTGGAGTTGGCCCGGTGGGAGCAGGCTGCGTCGGGGTGTCCCAAGTTGATTGTCCTGTAGACAATTGTACAAAGTAGTATTTGCGACTGTGACCATCCCATTGGGCGATCCAGCCCTCTGGGAGCTGTGGTGGTCCGTACGATGGACCTTCTTGGCCAGGTCTGTGTAAGATGTCAGCTCAATTCGATGTCTATCGTTGAGAGGAAGCTGTATCTGCATACGTTGCGGGGCCTGTCATTTTGGCGGATTTGCGGTCGCGGAAGCTTTCGAGAGTGTTTGTGGAATTGTTATGTGAGGGAGAAAGGTCAATATTGTTTGGAGTTGATTTAAATCATAACACAGCCCGCCCCTCTTGTTCACAAACTCGCAACGCCCCTCTCTCACAAAGCGTTGCCCAATGCCTCAGCGGTAGCGATGTGGCTGTGCACCTCAGCCGGGCGAAGCGGTAAGTAATAATAAGTAAGAAGTAATCCAGTAATCCAGTAATCCAGTAATCCATCTTTTTCTATTTTCATTTTCATTACTTAGGACAGACTATTGACTCGTTAGCGTAGTAATTCATCTCACTATTTGATTAAAACAACTATCACAATGCCAGAACATCCAGATTCCAAACTCTTCCCTCACGCCACTGGCGCAGCTGAGAAGATGGTTAAAGAACATGAAAAAGAAGCACAACTGAAACTATATAGTGGCTGGGTCAGTACTTTCTTTTGCTATGGAATTGGGTCCAGTTTTTGGTTTTTGAATACCTAAGGTAGTCAACGGAAGGCCTGTGCCGTTCACACATCTTCAGAATCGCAGAGTGATATACAGCAGCTCTTTAAAGTTGAAAGAACTTATAGGTTACTTAGATGGATTGAGTTATTGAATTGTCCTTGCTTCAAGTCTACAGCCATCAATCACTAAGACCAACAAATACCTTGAGACTCATTCGCATCACAGTTCTGTCCCTTTGTCCAACGCGTCCTCTTGGTCCTACTCGAAAAGCAAATCCCCTTCCAGTACATCGAAGTAAACCCCTACCACAAACCTGATTCTCTACTCAAACTCAACCCCCGAGGCCTGGTTCCAACTCTCGAATACGATAATAAGCCACTCTACGAAAGCACCGTAGTCTGCGAGTTCCTCGAAGATGCATACCCAGACGTCACACCCAAATTACTCCCAAGTGATCCCTACTCCAAAGCAAGAAGCCGAATCTGGGTAGATTTCGTAACATCACGTATCATCCCCTCATTCCATAGATTCCTTCAATTTCAATCCAGAACAGAACACGATCCAGGCCTTACTACAGTCCGCGAAGAATTCCTCTCCAAACTCAAAGAATTCACACAGGGAATGGACGACGAAGGACCCTTCTTCTTCGGTAAAGATATCTCCATGATTGATCTTATTATTGCTCCATGGGCAGTTCGTCTCTGGGTATTTGATCATTTCAAAGGGGGACTAGGTATTACGGAGGAGATGAAGCAGGAAGATAAGGTCTGGGCTAGGTGGGGAAGGTGGCTGGACGCTGTTGAGAAGAGACCTTCTATTTCAGCAACTACGTCGGAGAGAGAGCATTATTTACCTATCTATCAACGGTATGCTGATGACACTGCACAGAGTGAGTTGGCGAAGGCTACAAGGGAGGGAAAGGGTGTTCCGTGAGGGTATCTGTGTCTAGTAGACGGGGGATAGATTCTGGAGGGAAGGGTGGATAGTGCATATAATCAATGCAAATATCTACGATATGTCGAACAGATCATATCTCCTACTTACATGCTTCTTTCTGTTCTTTTGGACCAAATGAAAGAATGCTAACGAGTGGTATTTCTACAGATGTTGGGTTCTATTCTGCAAGTGCAAGCACCTAACTAGAAAGAATAAGCGACATTCTCTCAAAAAAAAAAAAATTTCTTGAAAGAGCCAATGTACATAACCCTAAGGTCTATTGATCAGGTACTATCCTTTCAAATGGGCCACGTCTTCATCTACTTGAGTTGAAGTATATTTAGGCCTCCTGATCTCATCTTCAAATGTCAATTTCTCCACACAATACTTCTCTCCTCCAAACACCCAGCATTGATCTCTCCTCACCTGCTTTGTTAACCGAAGACACTTTGAACACCGAGAAAGGCTATCACATTTAATGAGAAGGCTCCGGCGATTCAGGCACAGGGTCAGCTGCTACCACAGGGTCAACTGCTACCACAGGCTGCTCGTCCGGAAAACGTATGGTTCTGTCAGGAGCAGTAGTGGGAGTTGACGGGCGTTGAGGTGTGCTACCCTCAGTATTCTGTTCTCGGATTATTGTACCACCAATCCTATAAATAGGCCGAGTTGAAGTCGCAGCTGATTGAGAGCGATCAGGTGTGGTGGTCCCAGAAGGATTCGCTGATCGTCTTTTTCTGCGTTCACGTATAAGGCCTGGAACAACACTAAGCTGCTCTGCGATCCTGAAGGGTTCATTATTCTCCGTTGCTGTCGACGTAAAAGCTCGAGAGAATGTCCTTGGGAGAAAGAATCCAAGTTTTCCAAGGGGAATACTTAGACCATGGACAATCTGGTGGCGGTCAGTCAAAGTTTCATAGAGAGAACGAAGCAACACACAATACTGCATATGGACAAAAACCAGACGACCACTCTGATTGTTTCTGCGAGTTTTCTGGCATCTTCTCTTTGGACACCATCAACGGTTATAGTGTCAAGAAACTCGATGCTGATATAGATGTAGAAGACGGCAGAAACACCAATTGGGCCAAAGAAACCTACGAAGATTGCTTGTCGTTTCTCTTCGATCTGAGGAATGAGTTTATGCACCGCGAAAACGATGGGTAGACGTCTGCAACAGCAAGTAAGCAGACATATCTGGAACACTAAGGGTGACCAACCTAAGAAGAAGAATAAGTATCCCAAGGAAGACAAGACGCCAAATTGGTATAATGTTGTTATCGGCGAAGCTTTCCCACGGAGCAATGGCACCGTACCACATGAAAATTGATAGGTTGAGCAGCATATCAATGGTAGGCTGAAGAGAGTCATCAAGTGTCTCAAGCCTAAACCAGTCATCCCAAGTAAAAATATTTCCGGCGACCTATGTAGTCCAAAGCTTGGAGTTAGTTTGCTTATCCTAAATATTTCGAGAGTAATTCAAACTTGATTTAGGAGCAATGAGTAATCGACTTGGACGGGGTAGTTCTGCGAGGAGAAGTTGAGTAGAGTAGGTACGTACAAAGCATGCGAGAACATCATCGCTACCAATCATTCCACAAGTGCCTATAATGAACAGGGCCAACGTGATGGCAAAGACTAAGAAACTTTCTCGGTCAACGAATTTCCTCTCTTCGGCCCAATGCAGAAGTTCCTTTGCTATCCAGCCTACTACAGCACCATAAATCTGAAAATTTAGTATTACGTTTTTCTTAGAGAGGAAGGGTAAGAGGCCTGAGACATGCTCTCAGTGTCGTGAGAGAGGGTTTCAACGACATAAGAATAAAGAAGTATGTTGCTTACCACACTCAGGAGAATGGTGTATCCCCATGTCTCACCAAACCAGAGTCCCATAGCGGTTCTGGCACCACCAGTCTGACCTGCCCCCCCCTGGCCCGTATACTTGATGAGGTATAATGCGAGAAATAAAAAAGGATAGCCGAGTCCATCATTTGCTCCAGACTCAGCAACGATGATCTTCTGCAAATCTTTGGGGATGTTTCCATCCGCAAATTTCCCCTTGACGATACTATTAGACAGGACCGGGTCGGTGGGAGTCACGCAAGCTCCGACTGCCAAAGCATGCAAGAAAGAAAGATTCGGGACCATGCCCCAGACAATGAGGCTGCCTGCGAGCCACATAGCCGTCATAATCGGACCTAAGAGAAGAGCCAGAGGCTTCCATTCTTTCTGAAGATATCGACTGGGCAATTGCACTCCGGCAAGAACCAACTGTACGCCAAGAACAAGGCGGCTAAAGTAGAGCGTTATAGCATCGACATTTGCCTGAGAACCGGCATATTCAAGAGGCTTTACAAGATCCGTGGCATGCGGAGAGAAGACGACCCCGGCAACAAGAGATATCACTTATCATCATGTTAGTTTAATAGGCTTTAGAGTTAACAAGACAATAGGGGAGCACCAGACAAGCTTCGGAGAGATAGAACTTCTCCTTGAACAAGTAGGAGACCAAGCCAAAGAGGGTAATAAAGCCGCCTAGTACTGAACAGACAATGTTGAAGTTAGTAACGGAGAGAGTAGGCATCTTGAATTGGCGGGAATGTAACCACTTGTTAGGTTACTCTAGTATCGTCTTCACTGCCTCGGAAGGCTAGTAGAAGTCTTTGACGGGCACGAGGGCATACCGCCGTTAACGGTAGGCACGTGATATTACATGTGTGGATAGGTAAGGTAAGGTAAGGTACTAAATATGTGGACTTTGGCCACCCGAAGCTAAAGGCACGGTGTTGTTCTATTGAGGGGGGGGGGGGGGGGGGGGGGGAAA
>JAJONI010000079.1:16036-46284 GCA_022190145.1 Pezicula rhizophila
CTACGTTTTCTGTTTGCGGGGGTATATTCTGCAAAGTAACCGTCCTTCTACCAAAACACAACGCTATCATACAAAGCACTGCCAAAAATCCCCAATGTCTCAAAACTCCCATAAGAACTCCCCCCGATACTTTCAACTTTCATATCACCAAAGACTAGCTTTGCTACTGGCGTCATAGATGAACCGAATAATGCTAATTTTTGTAGGTTCTTGCCAGCACCGTCCGCTTCATCTGATGATGGCTCTAGCACCACTGACAGCAAGCCTATCAGCGGCTTCATTACCGGCCTCATTTGAATGGCCCTTAATCCACTTGAATTCAGTCTTCGTTCCTCGGGCATCTCGTTCATCGATCAACGCTCTGATAGGTGCTACTAGGTCTTGGTTCATGACCGGCCCCCCGGTTGAGGTTCGCCAGTTGTTGGATTGCCAGCTCTTGTACCACAACGAACAGCAATTGATTGAATAGTTACTGTCCGTGATGATGATCATATCACGGTTCCGTGGGCAAATCTCCAAGGCCCGCAAGACAGCTGTCAGTTCTGCTCGTTGATTAGTTTGCGGGTCTCCTTGGAGAGGCTCGGATACGTTTCTAGCCAGTTTGTTAGGTCTGCGTGTGGTAGGGACAACAAATACATACCTTGGATCGTCATCACCAAAGTACACTCCTACACCAGCTTGTGCTCCCTTCTTCCCATTGCCAAGACTGCTTCCATCCGTGTAAACAACCAGCTTACCTTCACCCTTCTTCTTGTCCCTCGCAACAGTGCCGCTGCTGTTTGGGGCACAGACCGATGGAGTCGACGGTTCTGAGCTTGTTTTCGCCTTCTTTGAGCTCTGCGCATCTTCATCAGAATCATCGGGCTCTTCCTGCTGCACAACTACCTTCGTCTTTCTGGGTGTACGCTTTGCCGGTCCACCACTTTTGACAAACTCCTCCGCCTCTTCCCTGCTACCAAATTTCTTGTATTTGGGACCCTTCACGTTCTTGATCTGCTTCTCAGCTTCGTCCCAAGTTAGATACACGCCAGGTACTGTTCCAACGGCCACCCCATAGAATTTTTCGGGTTTGTTCCTTGCTGATGATGGTGGTTCTTGAACCTGTTGACCGGCTGCATACTTTTCAGCATCGCTTCTGTTAGGGAAGGACTTGACTGTATTTAACCCCAGAATCAGCTGTTGTCCAAGTCATGAATGAGGAGGGTACATAGAATGGATTCCTTACAATTCGCTCCCCTGAATCCTGTGATCTGCTCCTGGCAATCTGCCCAAGTCAAGTATACTCCAGGCGAATGGCCGGCCCTTACTGCGTAGTATTTCACAGTCTTTTCACTAACCTCACTAATCCTGCGCTTCTTCGAAGACATTATAACCGTAGTCCGCGGCTCACGGAAAACCTTGAGAGGTCGTTTACCTGCAGCCGCGTGTGCGAAAATTGTTCGGTATTGTTGCAGGTAGAAAGGATTAGCAGGGACTGCTCTATACCGCAATTGAGCACAACTCAATCCTGTCTTCAAAGAAACCCCTCGTTAGCCAATGAAACTTTAAGCATGCGAAAATCAGGGGAGGGGTTGCTCGAATACTGGTGCAAGTCTGCAGCGCGAACGACATACGAGGCTGAGGAGGAACAAAGGCTGCAGAACGGCTCGTGAGGTTTGTTGCGGGGTCAGTAGTCAGGACAAAGAACGCACTGGAATGCGATGTTGGAAGAGGTGATCCATGGGTGGAAATTGGTGGGTTTCTAGAGTGATGTGGATTTCCCAGGATGCACATTATTTGCAGGCATACGTGATCGTTTTTGGGGATACTCGCAGGTCGGCTGCAATTGAGCTGAACCTTGTCCTGGGCTACTGTACTCTATGAGGTTCAGGGGCAGCTCTTCTTGCTACAGTACAATCCTTTGTAGTCCTGATCATGACTACACCTGTGATGGCAGTTATTTTCAGTGCTGTAGGTGAGGCAAACTTCAAGAGCTATTCTTATTTAAGGGGGGGAGGAGAACTTTCACTACGAACTCGAAAGCAATTAAATGAGCTTTGATTATTGCCTGTATGTGTCTTGTCTATGCTCTCGGCTCTCATCTTGAAAGTGCGCCAGCCATCTCGGTACCGTGTTTGTCTTTGTCTTGTGTCCTATGCCAGTGCGTTTTTCTTTGTCTTTCGTAACTCCTTGTTCCAAACATCATATCTCGTGAAAAGCAGCCTCCCCAGAAGTCCATTTTTAAAAGCAAACAATTGTACAAGCCATGAAAGTTGCGCCGTTTCTGTTATACACCCAATTACCACCAGCAACTCCGTCCAATATCCATTACCCGCTTGTGAACCATATTTTACATTGTGTGAAAGGGCCGCCATAATCTCAATTACCCTTCTGGGTCTCCTTCTGAGGTTTGTAGTCTGCGAGCTCATCGAATGTTTGGGCCTCTTCGTCATACTTATAAGCGTGGAATTCAATGCCATATGGTTTTGGCTCAATAGAGTAAAGCATTCCAAGAGGGACATCGAGATGGGCAATGTCATCTCTCGTTAAGTCCATGAAGTAAGCCATGAGGACACGCGCAACAGATCGGTGGCCGATGATAAGAACATGATCAGTAATGCGCTCGATCTCTCGGACCATATCTCGAAGGCGGCTAATGACCTGCAAATAACCCTCTCCACCGACTCCTGGGTAGATGTAATGCAACTTATCTTCTTGGCGCTTAGCGTATTGATCGGGGAATTGCTCAGCGATTTCCTCGTAAGTCATGCCCTCGAATCTTCCTGCGTTCAGTTCGTTCAGCATCTCCCAGTTCTTCACATCGTAGTCAGGATCGTCCTGGAAGTCGACCGCAGTCTCAATACTCCGCTTGAGCATGGAGGTCCAGACACAGAAGTTCTTGTCGTCCAACTCTCCCATGCCCTCGGGGTAAGGAGGTGTATTGTCTCCTGGTTGGGGAGGGAAGCTTGATGCAAGGATTTTGCTCTTTTGATCAATAAGCCACCCATGCTTCTTCGCGGAGATGAAGTTGTAGAGGACTCTTCCGTACTCACGGCCACTGGGAGTTAGGTCAGAGTCGCCACCCAGCTTGCCCAATTCATTGTCAATTGACTTGCCATGTCGTGTAATCCAGATTTGACGAGGCGCAAGGTTGAAGGTAGTCAAATACGACGCGATACCGCCAGTCAGGAATCCTTTCAGTTGATAGTGAATGACTTTGCGGCCGACATCGATAATTTGAATATACTGCATACCGGAGTCTTCTTCGAATTTTCCAAGAGGAACATAAGCACTCTCATACGCAGCGACACGTTTCTTGAAGTCCGCGAGCGACTTAATTGGGTCCTTGTCCTTGTAGTCGGGGCCCGAAAGTTTCAGGCGCATATTTGCCTCGAGCAGCTGGCCGCGGTATTAGCTAGTGTTTTTGCAAGCACGATGCATTGGATTCTCACATCTGCATTCTCACAAACACTCTCGATGAAAAGAATGCCGAGCTTAGGCTCTCTGCTCTTGATACGATCGAACAAAAGCTTTCTTCGCTCAATAGTACTGTTAGTAGCATCCAAGATACCTACAGCACCACCTTGCTCTAGCAGATAATCCAGGAGCTCGTCCAATGTGGATAAAGCAACCTGCTCTCGGATTTGGGAGGCCCTAGAATTGGTTGGGTCAAAGAATTCCGCAGATTGGTCCATAGGCTCAACAGGTGGAAGTTTCATGCTGGTAGAGGTCGTTAGTGGTGTGTTACCTGTTGAACCATACCTCTGCGTCGGATCAACACCATTGAGTAGGATGTGAGCAGCTTGTGTCGGCGCATCCATTGTGCCCCTCGATGTAGGTGGGCCTTGGTATGTGCCCGTAGCGACACGGCGTCTATTGCCAACGTTGAAAATACGTGTGTTATGCTGCTGCCAGGAGAGATATCGCTGGATTTTCTTCGTAATGTAGGACTTGCCTCGGGCTGGCAGTCCAACCATGATGATGACTAGCTTAGCACCTACATCTCGCTGCGCAATGCGACCATCTGGGGAGACTAGAGATCTCGTCATGCCAGGAATTGTGAGGGTGGTCGCAGGGGGACGAGTGCGGGGAGTCGAGGAGCCCGAGTTCTGTCTGATTGGCATTCTGATATTTTTGTTAGAGTTGTGTATTTGAGAAGCAGCGAGTACAGGTGAGAGGGAAGCTAAAGCTAAACGGGGTAAATGCAGAATGAAGTTGGAAGCAACTCAAAACTGAAAGACATGTTGTGGTGTTGAAGTTGTTGATTTCCCAATTCGATCCATAATCGAGTGGAGAAGAGTTGTGGGTGAATGTTTGGATACAAAAAGGTGTTAACTAAAGCTGTTACACTTACAATCTAGGACTCGCTGGCGCAGTAGACGGGGCGCTGACAATCAATTCACTAGGAGCCTTGCCTGGAATGCTGTTCATTATATTCTCGTTCTTCGTATTGACGGTTTGCAGAGCTTGTGCAAGCATGGCCGTTTGATGATGATTATTCAGATTGATGCTTCCATTCGCAAAGTCGCGTTCGCTGACAACAGCGTTCGAAATATTTATCAACGGACGTTGCTGACCTGCGACGACATCTCCTGAGTTTTGCGCCGCTTCATGGCTGATGGTCATAATTTTCTTGGCTAGGTTTGAGTGCTGGCCTGACGATCGGACTGTAGTGATGGGTGAGTTGAGAAACGGAAACGATAAATAATGATGTGTTTTCCAAGCAACTTACCACAGCGAACCCCACCGAGATCGGTTGTTGAGGTGGATATGGATGCTGTGGGCATCTCAACTGGCGCTGCGTCACAATCTGATCAGTGACCCTGGTATGACTGGTATGACTGGTGATTGGTTCTTTGCCTAGACCTAGGGTCAGTGATGGGCGGACTCAGGCGAACCGAAATGCAGAAAGGATACTAGGGTTCGTGATCCGCATACATACCGAAGTAGTCCTCGAGTCGCTGATTGCAGCCTGCACTACTTAAATTATTAAGGTGGTGGTCGGAGCTGTCGAGAGAAGGAAGGAGGAGGAGTAAGCAGATGCAGGAAAGGAGTAGTCGACGCCTCAAAACCATACAAACGAAGAAGAAGAAGAAGAAGAAGAAGTAGAAGTAGAAGTAGAAGAACTGGGGAGTCGGACGAAAAATGATTGATGATTGCTGTTGTACGAAAGCTTCCCTTATGTCAAATTCCAACCTCACTACTGACTTGAGCTCCAAGCTTCCAAATAAACTTCTAGAAGACCGTAAGCGAATTTGGTGCGAAAGCCCAATGGACGCCTTCCGCCTTTTGGCCTAGCTGAATACAGTAGCAAGCTAGCCTAATAGGCTCAGGTCCGTTCCTCGAGTACTGTAAAGTAAGCAAATGATTATTGTAGACTCTACAGTACACTCACTCACTGCAGAGTAGTAGGGGCTTGCGACAAGCTCTCTCAACTCAATTACCATAGACACCCACCATTCATCGTAACGATATGACCCTACTACCTATTTGCTACAGTCAGCGATTGCACAGACGCACTAAGTCCGAAAGATAAGCACCGCGGTACTTTAAAAAATGCCGACCTGGAAGGAAAGTCTGGTGGAAGCCAAGGCAATCAAGAAAACAAAGACACATCCGTTCTCATCCATCACAGATTTGATGTGATGTGTGGTCAAAAGGCCAGCTTCAGGGAAGCACGAGCACAGCACTTGGAGATCCGGGCGTCTCTGTTTATAGGCTGAATGCATACTCGTACAGTAAGTATGGTATGTATGCTTGTGTAAGCGAGCCTCTTGTACCTTGCCCAACAAAGGCGTGGCACTTTGAATAGGTTTAATAGGTCCCTCCTCTATCTACCCCCACCTGGAAGTCCAGTCTGCCTTAAACATTGGCTGTATCATGACGAGTAATGGTAACATATCTGTAAAAGTAAATAGAAAAATGTTGAGAGATAAGAGGAATGCACCACCAATGGTCCAGTGCCACACAAGCATGGCGGCTGAGATTCCCGGGGTCCCCAGGTGGTCTTGTACGACTAGCTAGCATACATAAATATATACATACATGGCCTTGCATAACTAGATGATTGTTCAATCACCACTTACGGCGGCAGCTGTGTGTGTCGCTTCGACTACAGTAACTGGTGGCACAGTAACTTCAAGCGAGGACTTTGTGTGACTTCAAGCAACGACTTGCTTAGCAAGTACAGAAAACAAATAGACCAAATAGACCGATGACTATTTTAAAGCCAAAGAAAGCTATCTACTGTCCAGCTTCCCAGCTCGGTCTGGCAGCTATGATTGTGAGTCTTAACTCGGCCACTTGAAGTATATACTGGAAAATGCACTTGCACTTGCACTTGCACTTAACATAATATAATTGCTATATCTCTACGTTCGCTACGTACCTGGGAGTGTGGAGGCTGTGACGGCATATATGGTGCCCTGCTGGATACTATCTTGTCCAGTGCATGCCCATACGAAGAAAAGGCATCCACCTTCCACAACTTGGCCCTTCTACAGTGTGTTCCTTCCAATTCCTTGGCCACCCAAGGTAGGCAAGCAGCTTGGTCACCAGTCTTGAAGGATGAGCAATTTCAAAGAGAAGCCTGTGGCGTACCATACTTATATTTGGCTGGCTGCTGGAATCGCCAGGTCGATGTCAAACTAAGTAAGATCCGTCGCCAAGGAATTGATCCCCAGACAGCGTGCCCGTGTGTTTGCCTTCTGCGTTCGTAGAATGGCCGCTTGCCTGGTGAAGTAGTCTTTCCGTAGGTCTGACAGAGTACCAGTACGAAGACGTGTAGTAGATGATATGAGATTCGAAAACGAATTCCCAGTTTGATTGATGATTCATTGCCATTGGCAGGAGTACGATGTCAAATTTGATAACCAAGAGCTCATGTTTGTAACTCTTTGATATAAACAAATTTGACATCCTACCTCTTGAACTTGGACTTCCACCACTGCTTCTAACACGATTAAGAATATGCAGAGTATTGGAACACTCTTTTTTGCTATCTCTTGAATTATTCAGTTGCGCAAAATGACCTCGGATAATTCTGTGAATAGATTTATAATAGCACCTACTTTCTTCAGAAGTCTAGGCTGTCATATTTTGACCACCTCCATGTTCTCAAACTATGCCTGGTGCACATCTCAACTTAAAATCCATGTTTAGCTCTTGGGACTGTCCTAGCTATGTCTCAGCCTGCCAATATTGTTCTAGCATATAGCCCTAACTTTAGAAAAAACAGTCACTCTTGTAGGAGATCATTCATTGATGTATTTCTTTGGGAGAAAATATTATTTCTTTGCTCTAGCAGATCTGATATCGGCCCGGACTTCGCAATCCCCCAATACATAATCAAGGCCCCTCTCTTCCGTCGCCAAATAGATATCCTGCCTCCAGGCAGTAGGCACCTCCATTCGCCATGCCCTTCTCACTACCCCAGCAAACGACACTTGCATCAACGATCCCACTCAGGACTCCTTCCATTGCACCTAGGACTCCCCATCCAATAAAGCTTGCTACCAGGCCGACTATATAGGCATATGCACTTCCCCTGATGCCAACACCCCCAGGCAAAGCAATGGCTAACTGTCGGGCTGTAGCGACCCATCCACCGAATCCAAGTGCCATCGCCATGATAAACCTCGTAGCATGAAGTAATAGCTTAGCCAGGCGGTAAGGCAAGAGTGGTGTAGTGGCATGTGTTCTTGAGGAGAAGGAGCGTGGTGTGAGAGTCGTCGTTGGTGCTTGTGGCGTCAAGAATGCCATTTGAGTTAGACCCTGCGCCGACGTATGTAAAGGCTGAGAATGGATTGCGGCATATGTGAGGGTAAGCGGATTTGTAAGTGCTGTAATAGGACTGGGTACCAGAGAGTAAGCGAAGATTGCAATTACCCCCATTAAGCGACGTGGTAATACCAATAGAGGAAGACGGATCAATAGAGCCAGTAGTGTGGACAAACTGATAGTTCCGAACAAAGTAGTCATGGAATGATTAAGCGCGGCCCCGACTATCTCTCTCGAGGTGGGTGTTGGCACAACATTGCGATGGAAATACCACTGTGATACAGTCGCTGCTGTAGTTGCCCTTTGGATGCCTGCAATGACGGAGAGTGTCCAGATATACATTAGCACAAAGTAAACTCCTAACCACCAACTTGTGGTGTCGATGATAAATTTGGTCACAGAGGTGGACATGTGACCACCTAGGAAGACTCGTGTGAACATGCCCAACCAGACCCAAGTCCAGGCGACCACAGCCCCGAGAGTAGCAAATCCCAACCCAAGAAGTGATGGGTTGGCAGCAAGAATTCTTGAGGAAAACTCCAATATACCGATTGCCTTATTCAATGATTGGCGGCCCTTATAAATTGTGTAAAGCCATATCAAGGCAAAAATAGCCGGGAATATGGACAACCAACGCATAGCCTTATCTTGCAAACTCATGCCGCCCGAAGAGCCTCTGTAGCTGGCAATCAACGGATACAGCGAGAAAGAAAAAAGGATGATTGGGACTGAAAGGACGATCAAATACACTAGCGGCCTGACAAAAGACCGCAACGAAGCAAGCCATATGAGCGATACGACGATTGAAACCAGAGTATCGACTGCAAAGAGATGGAAGGAGGAGCTCAACGTTGTGTATATCGTATCTCCAAGATTTTTATCCGGCGTCGAAGTGTGAAGGAAGATTAAGAAGAAGGTTGCAAACAGTGCTCCGAGACAGATGAGATAAAGAGAGCCCCAAAATATGTCATGCCGTGGTGCTTCTCCAAGAGTGACTGCAACTGTACCAGGAACTGTCTCGACCGAACTTGGTGGCGGTGGAACGTCAGCACCTAAACCAACTTCAAGATCTCTTTCCCTCGAGCCACGCTTGAAGTCATTTGGGAGTCTAATTGCGCCTGGGTTCGGTCCTGAGCGGAATTTCTGGAAGGCGGCCGGCTCGTGGGATTCAAAGGCTAAGTCATCGGGAGGATCATCGTCCCCTATCGTAGATTCAAGACCAACGTCGACCATCTTTCCCTTGCCCTTGCTACTCGATTCGCTGAGTGGCCGTAGATCTGCGTCCTCATTCCAGGCCTCTTCCACCTCCTCTCCAACTGTCTCTGGGCCTGGGCCTCTTCCTCTCATACTCTGTATGCCTCCGTTCCAGCTACTCTTGATACCGCGGCCTCTGCCCCGTTCTTCAGCCGCCCTTCCATCCGCATCTTTACTATCTGTCAGCGAGGCATTGCTCCCATCACGATCTGTCTCAGAACTCTCCTCTAGTCGACTAGGAGCGAATACTCTTCGAGACCGTTGAAGAGCGAAGAAATCAGCCGTCTCTCTTTCCCTTTCCTCTTCATCGTCCTCTTCCCGGAACTCGTCTAGAGCGCTGTGGAATAATGGAGCATCTGGAGCCGCTGAATACCGAGATGCGAAGTTGAAGTTAGATATATGGGAGCCTGACTGATATGGATTTCCTTGTGGCTGTCGTTGCGTAAAGCCCCTCGAATTATTCCCCAAGGGCTGATTCAGTCTTCGATACCTATCATTCGGGTTCCGTGCTGGAGTCTCACCAGTATCGGGTTGGACGAAGTTCGAGATGCGGGACTGTGACTGTGCTAGGAACCGCGAGGCGTCTGTAAAGCAGGTGTCAGGCGTAGGACAAAAGACCTCTTTACGACACATATTCTACTTACACTCCGAGAACATCTTGAACCCGTCCGCAGCTTGCACAACGAAGGCTCTCCAGAAAGCTCAAGCAGTCCTTTGTACAGGGACTTGTGTTACTGATAAGGTGCGTTGGTCGTGCTTCGCCGAACTTCCACTTCCGATGTTGTTTTGAAAGCTGCTAAAGAGGATGATCGTATGGATATTTGTGGTAGAAGATAGAAGAAGACCGAGAAGAGAACGACGCCGACGCCTTGTTGCAAGGTATGAGTTGTCTTTGTTGCGACGGTCCCGGAGAGGTTGTAGTATGACCAGACGAGACGAGTTCGATTCACCGAGTGAGGAAGCGGTGTATTATTATGCCTGCTATCGTTATCACCAATTATTCACCATCACCTCGTGAGATACTGTAATACATATATAAGAGGTTGGAATCTACATTCAAGGTCACCAATGGGGTTAGATGAAAGAGACAAAAAGTACCCAAGAGAGCGGTTGCTTGGTTGGTAGGGGAGCACGAGTACCAGTCAGCACCAGTACCGTTCTTGTCTAACACTCGATACGTCAAGCCAAAGCACATGGAAGACAATGGAGCCTAAATCAACAACTTGATGCGCTGCGGCTCTCATGTGCTCTCTTCCGAGCACCAGCCACATGACGCCACGGATGTGTGCGGGAAGCCATCCACAGCTTGTGGCATGGTGATTCACTAGATTCATTATTGGGGAGGGAGCCACAGCACGACTCTTGTAAAATAATATCTCCTGGCTTCGTCCAACACGTAACTTCTCCATTTGTACATAAGTGTTCCGACTGACTTTGAGCGCCATACCATCTCGACTAGCAGCGCCTGATTGCATCTAAAACTCGCCTTGCGACAACCTGTCTTGCGACCCATCACCACATTTAACTCGCGCCGCCTGCCTTATCTTCAGCAGTCCTGCTGATGTCTGCCTCTCCTATATCATGGGACTATATCGCGAAACTCGTCTGCATCGGGGACAGTGGAACCGGAAAATCGTCTCTGACAATTAGATTATGCGAAGGCAGATTTAGTCCTCATCACGATGTAACGATTGGGGTAGAGTTCGGATCGAGATTGGTAAAAGTAGGGCCACCAAACACTCAGCCTCCAAAGCCTAAGCCCAGTGTCTCTAGAGATCCGTCGACGACCGATATTTCGGAAGGATTGCCGGAGCCGCGGCGTGTTGAGGAGAAGGTAGAGCAGAAGCACATGAAGTTGAGCCTGTGGGATACTGCAGGCCAGGAAACATACAAGAGTGTTACAAGGAGTTATTTCCGTGGCGCTTCCGGTGCTCTGCTGGTTTTCGATATCTCACGCCGACCAACATTCGAGCACGTTACGGACTGGCTCAATGATCTGAGGCAAATTGCTGAGCCTGATATAGTGGTTGTATTAGTAGGAAACAAAAGCGATTTGGCAGCACGAGACGAGAACAAGCGGGAGGTTATGAAAGAAGAGGCCGAGGAATGGGCGAAGCGGAATGGGGTCCTAGAGTATGTGGAAACGAGTGCAAAGAGCGGCGAGGGGGTCGAGATGGCCTTCGGAAGGGTAGCAGAACAAATCTATATGAATATAGAAGCTGGGAAATATGACCTCAACGATCGTAGATCCGGAGTAAAAGGCCCTGGGGCAGGTACGAACAACAAAGTGCGACTGCGTGGGGACTCTGCAAAGGCACAGAATAGTTGGGGTGGCGGATGTTGTTGAGGTTGATATCTGCTGGATGTTGTACAGTACTTTCGCACTGCTGAATGGATGGCGTTCGGAAGCGTGCTATAAATACGGGCGTTGGATTGCACCAAGAGCATTATTGTTTGCGGAAGCTGCTCTCATTGACATGCTTGGAGTTGTACAAGTAGCTAAGGAACCTCTAAGCTGGGGTCACACAAAGTGATGGCCTCTGGCAAACAGGAACAACTGCTGGATGCATACTAAGTAAGAAGGCGAGGATTGTGGAAATAAATATCTACACAAGGAAGTCGAAAATTGGCTCACTTATTGGCTGTCTAAGTTGTTCAGCGCAGTAAGAAAGGCTTAGCACACTGGTGACAGGAAGTCGCTCACCACTTAGAACAGTTCTTACTGTAAGTGGAATTGGTAAGTGTACAACAACTTTTTTTTTTGAGTGTGTGCGTGTGTATTTTTTTTATTTATTTTTTTGCCAAAGTAAAGCTAGAGAAAGATGCTACATTATTCTGCCGGCTCGATCGATCAATCTTGCGTTTTACTTTGTTTATTTTCGGGTTATTTTGTGGTGCGCGAATTCTGCCAGTTGTGGTGGAAATACGGAGTTTCTTACCAGACCGAGCTGCTAGTGGTAGATATACAAAAGTATGAGCCATACTATCCAAATCTCGGTGTTCTTTGGTCCGGCAGAGGCTCGTAGAATGGGTTCGATCAAATCAATTCAGCTCATGTTTTCAGCAACAGTTGCACAGCCCACCAAGGCTGAGCAACTATTACTGTACTGTTACTTGTAAGTAGAGCGCCACAGTTTACGGCTCGGGATTCACACTCTCTCCAGGCGGCGGGACGGCGGGACTGCTGGACTGCTGGACAACCTTAAAACCCCCACCTCATCCACGGGTTCGTCATCATCATCCCAACCACCTATCTTACCTCTTAACCCACACCTACAACACAGAACTAAATAATTCAACATGGCCGACTTCGAGGCTCCAAGTGGGTGAGTACATTTCCTCGGACCAAAACTCTCCCCCTGGTTCGAGGCGGATTCATGGGCTACAAGACGACGTTTACAGCGTTGGTGCGTGCGTGCCTGCGTTGAAGCAGCTTATTGAACCTGCCTTGCCCCTCCTAGTTCCTCATGACAGAAGTAATACTAACTCAGAGAAAGGCCACCTCCTCCCAAGGTGAGAGTGATTTTCCATGTGCAGCAGATGCTGCATCTTGGCGCTTGGCAGGACATGCACAGCTGTGTTGTTCTCATGTCGCGCAGTTCTTCCGCGAGATCTAATAGATTGACGTACGACTTCACAGGTCCCACCAGGATGGAAGGCACAGTGGAACGATAAATACAACGAATGGTAGGTCAACAGAACCATTTTTGCTAACAGAAAAGACCAACCGTGTTAATCCAAGCTCGCTACAGGTTCTACGTAAACATCTACACCAAGAAATCACAGTGGGAAAAGCCAACAGAAGCCATCTACCCGCCAGACGAAGATGGACCCCCAGGGCCTCCACCTGGATATTCTGGAGGTGGACAAGGCTTTCCTGCAGATTCCAAGAATCCGTATGAACCTAACCGTGGCATGGGCTCTCAAAGTAGCAATGTCGAGTCCGACGCAGCTTTAGCAGCTAGACTTCAAGCTGAGGAGGACGCTAAGGCTTCTGGAACTCGGGGCAACGCTCAGTCAACTTACCAAAATACTCCAATGTCGTACCCTCAAGACCTCCCAGCTCGAGACCAGAAGAAAAGCGGTGGTGGATTTCTTGGAAAGCTGCTGGGCAAGGCTTCAGGCTCAAGTTCCTCGCATCAATATCCACAGCAAGGTGGCTACGGTGGTGGTTACCAACAGCAGCCACAATATGGTGGATATCCCCCACAGCAGCAGTACGGCGGCTATCCGCCTCAACAACAGTACGGTGGTTATCCCCAGCAAGGCTATGGCGGCGGATATGGTGGTGGTGGCTACCAACAACAGCAGAGACCTCAAAAGTCCGGAGGCATCGGAACAATGGGGGGTGCAGCGCTTGGTCTTGGTGCTGGTTTGGTAGGTGGCATGCTTATTGAGGATGCTATACAAGATCATGATCAAGCAGAGTATCAACAAGGTTATGGTAAGATATACGATTCGATTCTGAGATGTAACGCTGACTTTGTTGCAGATGCTGGACAAGACGACAATGGCGGTGACTTTGGTGGAGATGATGGCGGTGGAGACTTTTAGAGGATCCGGATGTTGACATGCATGACTAGCCAATGGACGATAGCCAACGACTTTCCTTTTTTATGCCTGCAATGAACTCTTTCAAATTTGACAGTTATAGCGCAGATTATGAGGATTTCACAATCAATTCTTTGCTTTCAGGTATCCATATTCCCTTTTCCAAACGTAATCGTAAGTTGAAGGTTTGTTCGGTTACTGTAAATAAGTGGTTATAGGTTACTGAAGTCTAGGTAGTTTCCTGTCACCACTCACTTAGTCAATGAAGATTTTGTGACTACTTGTGTATGGCTATGGTGTTTCATCAATGGTTCCATCCTCTGTAGGTAGTACAAATCTATTAAAATGTGTCCTAATACGAAAAAGGAATGTGCTGTGAGTTGTCTACACCCACTTGTCTCTATAACCTGAGACGGAGGTATACATTTGGAACAAGTATCCTTGCAATCAAGAACAAGAAATTCATAAGCGACTCACTTGGGTTAGTTAACGCACTTGACTTTCTTACGTGACTGCACTTTTGCGTCCAACCAAAGCGTGGCATGAAAAAGGCGGCAACTTCAAATCCTCGGTTTATCTTATGCAATAAACAGTAGCCCTTCAAAACAGCGACCCGAAAACTCGATTTTTCATAGATATGATAAGTACGGAAAGTGATGTAGTAGGTAGAGAATGCTTAGCAGGCATGTGTGAGGTCTGGAGTCTACAAACTTTTTTCCCGAGTAGCTCTAAGCTCTGTATGCTAGCACCTCAGCTTTCTTTTTCTCATTCAGCTACACAGAATTAGACGAAACGTCCGCTTCACCACATTTATGAATACCTTACGATTTGGTTTACAAGAGATCATTTTGATCGGGGCAAGTGAGTCAATAGATAGCTCTTCAAAACGAACTCTGATAGACCAATTCGTACGATAAAACTGTTTTATACTGTCTGCTAACAGTACATGCACAATGGTGAACATACTCAGGATTTGCATTCCCCGAGCGGTAGCACAGTTTGTTGAAACTGTTGATATATTGTAAAATCCGGGAGGTTCAATAATCGACGGATAATTCGTCCATAAAGGACAATCTATCCATTATTTCTCCTACCAAGGAAAATGTTTGGATAGTTTTTGATAAGATCCCGTAGCTTGAGCTAGTTCCACTTGGAAAGACATGCGTTGAAGTTGCAGCAAGCTATTCTTGTATGCGCCATCTGACAGAAAGTCGAGTTTAGAAGCATACTTGGTTGGAGGCAGAGACCAGAATAAAAGTCAAGAGCACTAGATCAAAGTGATCCATGCGTATAGAATGTTGTACACAAATCCATTCCGTCTATTTAGCAACACTCTTTTCTCCCTCGCCAGCAGAATCACTCTTCTTCGAACCAGCCAACCACGCGGCAGCATCGAAGTTCGCCATGGGGTTTTGGTGCATTGCTCCACCTGTCAATGGCGAAGTCTTTTGTCTTGCTTCGAATTCCTCACGCATCTCGGGGTCCACTACAAATGTGGTCATTAGCATCATGAAGTGGGGATAAATGCTAAGGCAGTGGGGGAAAACATACTGTTATCCATCAGATATGGCATTCCGAATACAAGCACCATGCTGACTCCCGCAATCAGAATCATAGGATTCTTCAATATACTCAGCGGCGAGACTAAAGATCACAGAAATTAGCTAATAATCCTTCTATCATAATAGCATCCCAACATGGACGAACTCTCTTATCTGGAAACAAGGGAAACTTACATCCACTCCTCACAACGTAGTAGCCTTTCTCACCCAATATCCTAGCCTCCAACGTCTTCACACCCGCTAGCTCCCTAACAGCAACAACCTCCCCCTTATTCTCCCACTCATTGCCTCTAAAAGTTCCCCAGGCCTCCACACTCCCGCCTTCTGAGACATCGACGCGTAAAGGAGCGAACGCATGACTACTACAATGGATGTCAAGTAGGTAGCTCCCGGAAGAGATATTGTGGAAGGAGAAGCTGTTGTCGGTTCGGAGGGGTGTGGTGTACGTCGAGGAGAGGGTTGTTAGGGTTGCGGTTGTAGAGGATGGGAGGAGTGAGGGATTGTAGGTTGGAGGGCCTGTGGAAGGGAGAGCGATTAGGATATCGGCGGCCAGGACCAGAGGTGTGGCGAGAGCACTGAGCAGCAGTATGGCGCTGAGATGCATGGTGCGTAGTGATGTTGTTTGAATAATAAGAACCAAGATAGACACTTTCGTGGTCATGAGCTCGGAGCTGGGAAGCTTGGCGGCGGGACCTGTTCTTTTAGCGGCGAGTACGAGTAGTTCGAACGACTCTACGACCAACTTATCAACTTCTTCTCAGCAAGACACAATATGTTTGAGCATCCTTCAATTGGGAACTCAAAGTCAGGCATCTGCTATTCCCCTTTTAACTTCGTCCCTTTACAACCATTTTGTCGTTTCCAAAGCAATTGTTCCGAGCAGTCTGCACTTATGGGAGCGATTCTTGTCCTCTCCTAACCAAGGTACATTTCATTGCTAGTGCAAAGAAGTATTCACCAACTATGGATCATGGCAAGGTGTGTTCTCGAAATAGATTTATTGTTGCATCAATTCATTACTGTATCTATATCTCAGCCGGGTTATGTGGAGCACGCCGCCGCAGTCCTGCTGCTCCCAACCTCTAAGAGATCCCCCTAAATGCAATACCAGGCAAAAAAAAGAAGCAAAGTGTCACCATGACAAGGCCATCGAGACCCTCACATCTATCCAATCTTACGCCATCTCTACTCTTCCAATCTCACGGCCAGTTTCCTAACGTGATTGCTCAACCCCACCCATCTATCATTTCAACCTATTTCCAGTGTCTAGATGTACAAATGGATCATATAGCTATACGTTATCTGGGTTGACAGTCTCCTTCATGGCGGCCGTTGTCTTCATGTCTTGGCTGTGGGACTTGAATCCTCCTTTGAATATTTCCATGGCGAGGATGGTGGTAGTTCCAGTCCAGAGTAGGAAGCTGAAAGCAGCAAACACTGCATCAGCACGTGCAGCAGCGCAGACGGAGCCACGGCAGAACAGAAGCTTGCCGAGGAAGGCAGAGAGAGCAATGAAACCAGCGAAGTAGAAGAGGGTGTTGATGGCCTCGAATGCGAGGTGGCCGTACGGATGAGATGCTTTTGACATGAAGCGCGGAGTAAGCTCGAGGTAGGCCAAGGCGATGAAGGAAAATAGTGGGACAAAGACCAAGAAGTTGATCTGCGAAGGAGATGCAGTCAAGGTGTCGACATCGTACCAGTGGGCAACTTCAAAATTCAGTTAGCATGGAAACTTCATCGTCTGTCGTTCCCAGAGAGCATACCATAGGCGGAGAGACCGAGGACAATGATAGCAAAGACGCCCTGGGCGATACGTAGAGGAAGGAGTAACCCGAAAGCCATTTTGTCTTTTTCTTTTACTTGGAATCTAGGGAACTTGGAGTCAAGGTCGAAAGGAGACAATTGAATGTCGTCAAAAGTGTGGTGATGGATGTTAAGTAAGTGTCGCTGCTGCAACTGGTGCGCGCGTGGAATGAATGTACGAATGGCAATGGTGAAAGACGGAAATCGAGACAAGCTTAAGAATTCTTGGAGGAAAAGGTGGAGGAAGTCTTGGGTAGAAGAAGTAGACAAGAGAAAGTCACAGACCCTCTGATATGGCAACTACAGGAGTTTGGTAAGGACGCAGACCAAGACCTGGGCGGGGGAACCCTTTGATATTCCCTATCGTAGCGTGCATGATCTCTGGGGACCAGTTCTGTACTTCGTAGGTTATTTTTCTTTCTGAAATGAACGTGAAACAGCTGTTGACAAGGACGTATACGGCGCACAGATGGCAGAGTGGCCGTGGATGGTCGCCCTGGGCCATCGTGGACCAATCCCGCTGTAAGCAACAGGGGGCAGGTACTGGGAGAACCGAGAGCGCATTTCTCTGGGCACCCCCTAATACTTAATAATTTGGGTATATTGAGCTCTTGTACTGTAGTACGGTAGTTAAGGTATGCAACCATTGCGGAAGAACAATTGAGAACTTTTAACCGCTCGCTTTACTCTTGCAAATTTCATTTCGCTTGCAGAGTCGCATGCAAAGGCCAAAGACCACCGACACGACTTGCCACCTCCAAGCTGGGAGACATCTGAGAGAGAAACAGACGACTCCAAAACTGGCTACACAGCCAAGCGTGACGACGCATTGTTGCTGATGGTTCAATGTTCATTCTATGAGTACGTTCGTTGGTCAAACAGCAAACGACAGGAATGGGTAGACATGAAACAAAGATGGCGCATGCCAATGGAAGACAAGAAGTCTCAAGTCGTGATCAGAAGGAAGGAATAAGGATATTAAGAACAGAGCCCTCCCCTTTCCGAAAAGTCTTGGAAGTTTCTGCGGTCTTGGTAACTTGGCGCTTCTGGAATTCAGCAGCCGCCAAGAAGAGACTGAAGGCTGCTGGGAGATCTGAGATGCGACGGCCACGACGGCCACCCACCAGACCTGTGTTATTGGATCTCTTTCAAGTTCCAAGGTGTCTGCCGTGAAAGCTTGTCAGTGGACGATGCGAAACGTGTCAGGCGTGGCGTGGCCGTTTCTATTCCTGTACGGCACCGCTCAGAGCATCATCATCAACCTGAGAATTTACGAAAGTAGAGAGAGAGAGTGCTCTCTAATTTATTATTCAACAGGGCTGTTTTGTGTTGGATGGACCGACAAGTCATCAAGCCTTGAGTGCTTAAATGCTTTAAGTATTCGGTATGTCTAGTACTACTGTCTGTACCTCCGTACCTTTTTTCGTACCTGCATTATTGAAGGACAGTCCACCTGTCCCTATCTCCCCATAACTGGCTTCCCTACCACACGGTACTCCCAAGTCAAGCAACCCCCCGGCAAGGCCGGCCACTGTGCGCCCGACCTCACCTTGTCGAAATAAGTGGGAGGTTCAGAAGCACAGAGGAGCCTTTTCTAGGGCCCCATGAAAAGTTACAAACACAAGTTTCCTGTGCAAATGAAGAAGTAAAAGGTTGTTTTTTTCCCCTTCGCAGTTTAGTTCTTACAACTGAACGCTGCTGTTGAGTGGCTGAAAGCTAGGTACCTTAGGTACCTCCAGCTTACCTGGGTTGGTAATCACATGGTATGTCGTGCTAGGTACCTATATGGATGGCGCTTGAAGTAATCAATTTACCCCACCATCAACCGCATTCCATATGACGAGGAACGACAGAGAGAGCACCACCAGTGCTACCTTTACAAACCCTCTCTTGTTTCTCTTGTGCTCCTAAACTCCTAAATTCCTAAATATCCACGTCTGAATCCCCTTTACAACGAATCGGAGCAGCCATGGCCGAAGAGTATAAGAACTTCGAGACTCTGCAGCTTCATGCTGGGTATTTCATTCAACTGATCCCGTCAGCTTGCATCCAAAATTAGACTGACCGGTCAAAAGTCAGACTCCAGACCCAGCAACAAATGCCAGAGCTGTTCCCATCTACGCTACTACTGTCAGTCTATAAATGGAGCGCAGGATGCCAGTAGGAGGCTAATCGGAGTAGAGTTACACCTTCAATGACTCTGCTCATGGAGCGAGATTGTTTGGCTTGAAGGAGTTCGGTAATATCTACAGTCGCATAATGAATGTGAGCGAGTCCAGTAAGACCGGAGCGTCAAATCATACCAGTCACTCCATCAATATCAGTGACTGAGTTCTATCTCTCAGAAAAATTTAACCTGAAGACTTCATGACTGACTACTTCGCCAACAGCCTACAAATGATGTCTTCGAGAAGCGCATTGCAGCACTCGAAGGTGGAGTGGCAGCAGTGGCCGCTTCATCTGGCCAAGCGGCCCAATTCATGGCCATTGCAGCTTTAGCCCATGCCGGAGACAACATCGTGTCGACAACCAATCTTTATGGGGGAACTTACAACCAATTAAAGGTCTTCCTCCCAAGATTGGGAATAAACACCAAGTTTGTCAAGGGGGACAAGGCAGAGGATTTTGCAGCAGCAATTGACGAGAACACCAAGGCCGTATACATCGAGAGTATTGGCAACCCAAGATACAACGTTCCAGACTTTGAGGCTATTGCGAAGGTGGCACACGAACATGGGGTTCCCGTCGTGGTTAGTAGGTCGGCCATATCTTATACTTCATTACTAAGTAATGCTAGGTTGATAACACTTTCGGTGCCGGAGGATACTTCTGCAGGCCAATTGACTTTGGAGCAGACATAGTGGTCCACTCCGCAACCAAGTGGATTGGGGGCCATGGCACCACAATCGCAGGAGTGGTCATTGATGCCGGAAAGTTTGACTGGGGAAAGAACGGCAAGAGATTCCCCGAAATGGTTGAGCCTTCGCCGGGATATCACGGACTGAAGTTCTGGGAGACCTTTGGTCCCATCACTTTCGCCATTCGACTTCGAGTAGAGATCCTCCGTGACCTGGGAAGTGCACTCAACCCGTTCGGTGCTTTTCAGTTAATTCAAGGTATCGAGACCTTGAGTCTACGAGCTGAACGCCAGGGCCGGAACTCTCTTGCTCTGGCTCAGTGGCTAGAAAAGAGCCCCTATGTCTCTTGGGTCTCTTACCCAGGTCTTGCAAGTCATGAGTCACATGAGCTAGCTAAGAAATACCTGAGGCGTGGTTTTGGTGGTGTCTTGAGCTTTGGTGTGAAGGGGGGTGGCGCAGCTGGCTCTCAGGTGGTTGATGGCTTTAAGTTGATCAGCAACCTTGCTAATGTCGGAGACTCGAAGACTCTTGCTATTCATCCCTGGTCTACTACCCACGAGCAATTGGACGATGAGGAGAAGGCAGCTTCTGGTGTGACAGATGTAAGATACCCAAAGCTGTCTGAAGACCAACTACTGACAGGTTCTTTCTTTAGGACCTCATCCGAATCTCCGTGGGCACTGAACACATTGATGATATTATTCAAGACTTCCAGCAATCCTTTGAGGCCGCTGAGGCTGCTAAGACAAGGGCCGGAAAGTAAGAGAACTCCACGGCCAAAGGAGGTGCAGAAGGAGATGCGAGGCTTATTGTCTAGATGTGTTTTGGGCTTGCTCTTATATTGTCTAATATTGTCTAAGGGCGCTTGCTTGGCCAGCGTCTTAAGAGGAGCACGGAAGGAGGCGAAATCAAGACCCCTTCGGAAAATAAATGAAGCTGTGTGCTCTTCCGTTATCTTATAGTAGTGTTATTGCTTTGCTACATACCTATTTCACAATTTGCGAGGTACCGTACGAATTGGGTTATAAGAGATCTTATACGAGATCCTTTTGACTTGGGTAACTCAATTATCCTAATCAAAATGATCTCTTTATAACCAATTGGCACGGTAGCTGCAACAGTACCTACCTACCTACCTACCTTCGTACAGTACCTTAGCTCATTTGTTTGCATGTGAAGCCGCCAAGCGAATCCATCGCATCGTCGTTACTACATAATTTTTTTTAGCTTCCAAACCGCCCTGGAGGTACAAGGACATCTTGACGGACACTGGCTCTGTACAACACCGGGAGATGCAATACGAGGAGACATTACATCCAACTGAGTGAGTGAGTGAGTGAGTGAGTGAGTGAGTGGAGAGGGATCACAGGCTGAATGGCTGATGGTGAACTTTTCCAACGGCCTCGGCCCCCTCCACGTTCCCTTTTCCTCTTCAACACGGGGCGTTTCCGACCCTTGTTCGTACCTCGGCTCCTGGCCACGACTACGGGGTACCTAGCCTCTCCGCGGTCACCACCTGAATCGTCCCCGTCAATAATAATCTGGTCCTGATGACCACCTGCCTGCCAAAACTGCCAAAACTGCCAAAACTGCCAAAAATCCTAACGCCTAACTCTAGCCTCGTCCTCTCCTCCCTCCCTCCTTCTCTCCTTCCCTCCCTCCTTTCTCCCCAAGACGACGTATAGTATACCTATCTCTTGCATCTTTCTGGACTCCTTGAGTTTACATCTTCCCGCGCCAAACCAAAGCTGTTATCAATCCCACATTTCCCTACCGTAAGTTCAAACCCTCTTCGTCCTGCTGTCTGTCCTTCTGTTTGACACCACTCCCCCTCCCCAAGATCCAGTGCGCAGAAATCACAGGAAACCATGGCACCAATACCGCAAGATCCCCAAGCCTATGCGATGTCTTTAACCGTCCCTCCTCCTCCTGGGTCGGCCTCCTCCCTCCCAATTCCCGGAAGCGAGCGTGATGGCCGGACTGCCGTCTATAGACATTGGCGATTCGTCAATGGGCCATTACTCCAGACCGTCGATCCGGCCGTTCTTACAGCTCACGATATGTTCGAGGCTTCAGCAAAGAGAAGACCTAATGCGAGATGTTTGGGTAAACGGCCGTGGGATCCGGCCACGAAGACTTTTGGAAAATATGAATGGATGACTTATGCAGAGACTGCAGAGAGAAGGAGGAATTTCGGTGTTGGTATCGTCGACCTTCACAAGAAGGCTGGAGTCCAAGGCTCGAAATATGGTGTCGGTTTATGGTGTCAGAACAGGCCTGAATGGCAAATAACTGGTAGGTTCTGACGCATGCGAACGTAAGTACTAGCAAGAAACTAACTACTCTGTCTCCCAGACTTGGGATGCATGTCACAATCTCTGTTCACAGTATCAATCTACGATACTCTTGGCCCCGATACTACGGAATACATCATCAACCATGCATCTCTAGCTTGTGTTGTGACATCTCTTCCTCATGTCCCAACCCTCTTGAAGCTTGCCGCGGCCTCTCGGGTACCAACTCTCAAGCTAATTATCTCCCTTGATCCTCTCGAGGCCGGTGAACAACCTGGAAACTCCAAAAAATCAATTCTGAATGCTTTGGCTGCAGATGCTGGGATTTCGATCCATTATATTGGAGATATTGAAGCGATTGGTGCTGCAGCTTCTTCAGCTCCCATGAATCCTCCTCGTCCAGAAGACATCATCACAATTAATTACACCTCTGGAACAACTGGCAACCCCAAAGGTGTCGTTCTTACCCATGCAAACGCTGTAGCAGCCGCGTCGAGTGCCCGAGTCATTAGTGAAAGCTTCCCAAATGACGTCTTGTGTTCCTATCTACCCCTTGCTCATATTTACCAGCGAGTAACCGAACACGGTTGTCTATTTGTCGGATGTGCGATTGGATACTTCCATGGTGATATCTTAGGCCTTGTCGATGATCTGAAACTTCTCCGACCTACGGCATTTAACTCTGTACCTCGTCTTTACAACAGATTTGGCACTGTTCTGAAGGCCAACACTATTGATGCTCCAGGTGTCAAGGGAGCCATTGGACGACATGTTATAAACGGCAAACTAGCAGCAATGAAGCTCCCACCCGGTCAAGCAACCAATAGACATATACTTTATGATCGTATTTACACACCTAAGATAACAAGTGCGTTTGGTCTCCAAAGAACCCGTGGTATGGTTACTGGATCCGCTCCCATCGACCCAAGTCTTCACCAATTCCTTCGCGCAGCCTTTGCAAACGATTTCATTCAAGGCTACGGCCTAACAGAAACATATGCCGTCGCTCTTGCACAACTGAAAGGGGATTACTCGGCTGGTAATTGCGGTGCTCTTGCAGTCTCCACGGAAGCTTGTTTGCAGTCAGTGCCCGACATGGAATACTTAGTGACAGACTCTCCTAATCCTCGCGGTGAGCTTCTCTTGAGAGGCAATACTCAGTTCCGGGAGTACTACAAGAACGAGGCCGAAACCGCCAAGGCTATTGATACAGACGGCTGGTTCCACACCGGTGACATCGCAGAGATAGACAGCTTGGGTCGCTTCAAGATTGTTGACCGGGTAAAGAATGTCCTGAAGCTGGCACAAGGAGAATACGTCTCACCTGAGAGAATTGAGAATGTCTACCTAGCCAACTGCAGCCTCTTTACCATGGCCTACGTACATGGAGACTCCACACAAGCTTTCCTTGTCTCCATCTTTGGCGTTGACCCCGTAGCATTTGCTTTGTTTGCGAGCGGAATTCTCAAAAAGAAAATCGAACCTACTGATCTTGAGGCTGTGCGATCGGCTACAAAGGACGATAGGGTGCGAAAAGCTGTCATCAAGGAGCTGGATAAGATTGGGAAGAAGAATAAGTTCAACAGCTACGAGAGAGTCCGTGCTTGCCACCTGGAAATTGACCCCTTCACAATTGACAATGAGCTTTTAACTCCTACGTAAGACTTTCCCCTTTCCCTTTAAACTGCCATAATCTGGCTGACATGAACACCAATAGTTTGAAGCTTAAGAGACCCCAAGCAGCAAAGAAATTCAGAGAGCATATTGATCAGATGTACGAGGAGGCGTTGTCAGAAGAGAAGGCCCCTAAGCCCATGTTGTAGATTACAGTTACTTGCTATGATAAGGATTGTTACATTCATGTTTGTGTACATAAATCATGCTCTGTTGCTAAAGACATGCCCATTTTGGCAGGTAGAAAATCGACTAACCAATTTTCACCATCTCATGTCCAAGCAGAGCCCAGTGAGTGCCGTCGGCCATATTGCCATAGCGGGTTCACCGCAGGATAGGAGAGAAATCTGAAAGAACGTCTTCCCCATCAACTCAATCTAAGTAACATATAATAACGTGTCTTATTGCAGAACAATCTTTTATTGGGCACTATCTAGCCAGGGTACACCGAAAGATATGTGCCAGACTCAGCCCTTTCGATATCTACCAACAAGCAATCTCTAGCGCTTTTATGAATCAAACGACAACTGCAGAGTGTAGTTCGCAATTTGTCAGAACCTCCCATGAACAATGCAAGCACACGGAAACCCTTCCGACAACCTTAGGACTCCTTTTCGTGCTTTGTGGATACACGGTTAAGTGTCACAACTACAAACCCGGTTAGCTCAAGAATCTCAACAGACCGCTCGACGTGGGGCACGAGGCTTAAAACTTACCAAAGTCCTCAAGACTCTTCTTGTCTTTCTTTGTCGACTTTCCATGCATGAAGTTGTCAAAGCCGACACTATCTTGAAGGAGATAGTAGACGCCACCCATGATGCAGAACACGCCAAAGGAGAAGATCCAGATACGGACAACGGCAACAATGGAGGTCTCTCCACCGACGAACCAACCAAACAGTGTGAAAAAGGTTGCGATGATATCGACAACCAGGATAGCCCCAGTCAATTGCCACGAAGGAAGAGAGGACCAGAATGGACCATTGGCACGGGTGATGAATATAAGCCAGTTCTCCGTGAGAGAAATCTCCAAGAAAACAACCTCATCGAGGACACCGAAATTCTGAACAATACCTCCGTTTTCACCACGAGCGATCATAGTTGTAAGAGTGATCCATGTACCAACCGCAAGGATGACGCCGAGGAGAATCGACATACCCCAAAGCTTTGGTAGGTTCCACTTGACAGGTGCTTTGGAGAAAGGAGCATTGTCGTAGGCAATGGCCAATGTTGCAACATCAGCAAAAATCGCGATGAAAACAATCAACTCGATGTTGAGCGATCTATTAAGGATGGCGATCCAGAGTCCGAGGAAGATCTCTAGGTGGATGGATAGAGCAATGCGATAGACAACGTACGCGTACATGCGATGGAAAATCTGTCGAGAGGTCTTGAGCGCATCGATAATAGCACCAAGACCAGGTGCCAAGAAGACAATATCAGCTGCAGAACGGGCAGCATCAGAAGCACCCTCGACAGCAATACCGGTATCAGCTTTCTTCAAAGATGGAGCGTCATTGACACCATCACCTGTCATTGCAACGAGGTAACCACGCTTTTGGAGAATTTCAACGACGTTGTATTTGTGTTGGGGAAAGACTTCAGCAAAACCATCTGCGGCCTCGACAAAATCATAAACCTCTGAACCTGGCATGTCACCCTCGCCGCCGAGTCCAAGACGCTCAGCATTGTAGACGTTGGTACCAAGACCGAGTTGGCGGGAAGTCTCCCGGGCAATGCCGACAGCATCACCGGTCAACATCTTGATCTTCAGACCGAGGGTCTTGGCTTCATTGATAGTACGGGCAGTGTCATGACGAGGTGGGTCGGAGCAGGGCATGATTCCAAGGATTTCCCATTGGCCTTCACCACGCTTACGGGCAACACCAAGTGATCGAAATCCTCGACTAGCAAACTCGCTGACTTTGTCCTTGTATGCCTTGTCAATGTGATCCGGAACTGGGTGGTCTTCGGAGACGGTCCTCAAAACGAACAATGGAGCACCCTTGACACAGATGATGCGCTCACCCTGAGGCGATTCGACAACAGATTGTACCTTTTTTGAAACGGGGTCGAAAGGATGGAAGTCGATAACTTTGTACTTGGAGATAACAGACTTTGCACGTGGATAGAGTCGAAGAGCTTTTAGGAATGCCTTGTCGATGGCATCAATACCCTTCTTCTTACGAGTAGCAGCGAGACAAGCAGTCAGCATGAGATCATTAGGGTCAACACCTTCAACGCAGAAGGGCTCGGCGAGAGAGAGTTTGTTCTTTGTCAAGGTACCAGTCTTATCTGAGCAAAGAATCTCGACACCAGCCAAAGATTCGATTGCAGAGAGCTTTTGAACAATAGCCTGCTTCTTAGCAAGATATGCAGCGCCGACAGCCATGGTTGTAGTAACGACAGCAGGTAGACCGACAGGGACGCCAATAATAGTGATGGCCAGAGTATACTCAAGAATCTTGACAATTGGGTTGGAACGGTAGAAGGAGGAGATCCAGACAACCAAGTTGGTGAAGATAACCAAAACCAAGAGAATCGTACCAATGCCATTGAGGACCTCGGTGAAATGGCCAGTACCAGCGGAGGCTTTGTTGACAAGAGCGGCAGCCCGACCAACGAATGTATTGTCTCCAGTTGCCGTGATAACCATAAAGGCCTCGCCACGCTTGACGTTAGAAGAAGCAAAACAACTGTCACCGTGGTGCTTTTCGACTGCAAGGGATTCACCAGTAATGGCGGACTGATCGACTTGAAGATAAGAGTCCTCGGTGACAATGCGACCATCGGCAGGAATAATAGTTCCCTACGAAAAAGAAATATCAGAGCCTATACAAGAATCCGCATCACCCATAGCACCTTAAATTTGAGTGATCAAGTGGGCCGGTGTAGCTTGGACAGAATGACTGGTAGTGCAGCAAAAGAAGCCGACTCACCTCTTCAATTTGAAGGATATCGCCAGGAACAACCATATTAGCTTCGATCTCAATAAGCTCGCCCTCACGGAGAACAACAGCTTTCAGAGCGAGAGTCTTCTTAAGTTCGTCGACAATGGAACCGGCTTGGAACTCCTGGATGAAACCGACAGTCGCATTGAGCAATAGAAGGCCACAGATGACACCAAAATCAACCCAATCTTCGAGACCGGCAGCCAGAACAGCTGCAGCCTAATTAATTAAACAATAAGTTAGCTGAGTACCTCAAAATGGCCGCCGGAGTAGAACCCAGCGCTATTTCAAATCGACCGGGGGTATGGTAAGGCTTTATAACCAGGAAACAAAAGTACATGTCTCGTCAAAGTACTATTTTGTGTAACTCCAGCTAATTCCAAAGCTCACGAAGGCCACGAAGACGATATGCGGAGTAGGTACGATTGTGCAATGGGATTTGAGGCTCAAAGTTTACGTACCTCCATAACGAATTGAATTGGGCCGACAAAGTATCCAAGGAACTTGAGGACCAAGTTCTCCTTCTCTTCCTTCATCTGGTTGTAGCCATACTTCTTACGACGTTGGGTAACCTCAAGCTGGGTTAGGCCAATGCGGGTGTCGGTTTGGAGGTGAGAATCAGGGATGACAAGTCCACCACCTGGTGTAGCGGCCTCTCCTGCGGCTTCAGCTTCTTCTCCGTGGCCATCTTGAGACTCGAGGTCATCGATCAGAGCATCCATGTCTTCATCCTCTTCTTCATCTTCGGCATTCTTCTTGGCAGCACGTCGGATTGGAGCAGCGGCATCGAAGCTACCCTTGCTATTGGCGACAGGCTTCTCGCTGAACTCGCCCGACTCGATGTTGGTATTGAGATGGTTGGGAGTAATCGAGGAGTGCGTGGCCAGAGCACCATCAGCAGTCTGGGAATCCGCCATGATGTTGGAAGTTTCGCCGTAAGGCCCCGCAAGATGCTGCGATAAGTCTGAACAAAATGAGGAAAGACGCGAGATAGTAAGGAAACGATCTGTGTAGGAATTGAGGTCCTAATAGGAATTGTATGAAAGAGCTGAGCGGGTATGAGGAGGAGGGTTATTGTGCCCCAAGGTAGGTGCAAAAGATTTTGAGGTGATCGTTTGTTTGGTGCAAGTGCGATTCGATCTTTGTGGAAGTCACAACCCTCAACTCAACGCCGACCGCCCAGGCAATTCACACAGAGTTAGCCAACGGCAGAATCAATTTCTTTGGCTTCCGCACCCAAATTGGGCTGTGAATCTTTTGATATATGACGCCAATAGCATATGTATCATCCATTATCAGTATTTTATGTTCCTTCATTGTTACAACACACCAACATCTGGAAGCCTCCCTTTTACCTGGCACCTCTTTATGCTTCTAGGTGGTGGCATTCCATCTGCGTCATAACTACAAGTGCCGTGTCAAACCCTGCATCTTCTCTGGAGAATGTCCAAGGTTGCAGATCTAGGCGGTAGTACTGTAAGGTCAACTTTGGGAAGCTCTTCCGATACCAGGGAACATTTGCAAAGGGGATTTCTTGCATGCTCATGGCAAACCCATGACATACTTTCTTTCTAAGAGCATGATATAGACTCTGGTTTTAGCTCGTGGCACTCATGGTTGAAGAGCCTCTAAGCTCTATGGCGAGTAGGAAGCTTGCAGAAATTCTGTTCTCCAACTGAAGGAATCAATGGCGCCGAACACACGATCTTTGTGGTGCCTATGGGGTATTTACATGGAATACGTATCGAGGTTGCGAGTCCCGATGCTATTTACTAGAACTCCGTCCATCTACAGGGGAAATGGTTAAGTATTCTAGTAGTCACGGTAGGATTGAGTGGCGCGCCGCTGCTACACTCGAGGTTTTCCCTAACACCCGATACACGTTCCATGGACTCCCGGCATTTCTAATAGCGAGGTTAAGATATAAACCATCGCCATAAAACATCACTACCAGAGGTTTCTTCTATCAACTTGAAGAAATTGCTCCCTTGAACGAAGGTATGAAGTTGTTTTTGTTCTCAGGGCCATGTTCCTCGCTTAATTATTCGGTAGAGAAACTGGCTCCTCGTTCAGTATGTGAAGGCAACCTCCCGATTCAGGGCCCCATTAAATCAGGCCAATGTAAATGTGCCCCTTATTACTATGAATTCTCCGTAAAAATCATGTCTTTACTTCCCATCGACCATGGACTTCTTGAAATGCAATGCTTCGAGAATAACTTGCAGAGAATGCTTGCTAGCCTTAGAGTAGACACAACTTATAAACTTCTAGGGTTTCTATGTTTTTGAGAAAGCGCCTTGATGCCAGATACCTATACTATACCTTATTATCATGATACCCAGTACCTTATGCTTGCTCAATTATGATATCATCCAGCTCAAGATTATCTATAGATGGGGAGCGCATGTTCTACACCATTGTAAATACAAATAACACCCTAATAGATAACTCCCCTTGGTAGGAGAATCTGTGTAGGGTCCGTGAAGTCGGTGCTGTGCCAACAAGCATATATTACTTGATTTCGTAGACGCCTTGCCGAACCGTGAAATACTTAGGTGAGGTAAATCTGCCTAAATTCATGAACTCAGGACCAGATCCACAAATAAATAACTCGTGAGCTAGTTGGCATGTCTCAAAAAAGAAGTGATAACAGCAATAAGTTCCTAGCTTCTCAAATTCTAAGCCCTTATTCACAAGACAACATCTGTGCCATTTATAAACGACTAGTCATCTTAGACAGGCCTAATCTTGCCTTGAGAGAAGGGATCGACATTGTCATTTGCCTTACCGTCTACAAGATCTCATTTTAACTAGATTGCAAACAGTTTTGACACTTCTGAAATTACTTCTTTAATTTACAAACTAAAAATCAAGAGCTGGAAATGGGTGGGTTTCGTCTCCGTTCATTGTAAATACAATACGAATTGAATGGCCAAGCGAAAGCTCGTTTACAAATACCTCATATGGTGGTTCACCTAGAACGAAAATCATTAACTGAGAGAAACTAGCATACATAATACGTCTAGAATAACAAGCCATTAAGGAATGAAGAGGCAGTTAAATGATACAAAGCACAAAACATAGCATCTTCCTATTTCCCCCAAGGACGTGTTTAGTCAACCAGGGTTAGACCCAAGCATAACATAATCTCAATTCAAACAATTAGTTTCCCTTTTTAGGTGCTAAGAAATTTAATATACACTTCCGGTATCCAAGTCAGACATGTAACAAGCAGACCTGGCTCGGAGGGTCTCTAGAGAGCCAGTCCAGAATCAAAAGAATTCCCTCTTTCGGAAGTATCACGACATAATTCCGACATTGGGCCTAGTGCGGCTAGGTAGAGCTGCATCCATACACAACAAGACTTTGCAATTGGTTTTTAGAGCGATGTAGTTTGTACCAGAGTACCTATACAAAACTTATCAATTGCATTTATAATAGTTTCCAGATTGAATGTTGTTAAGGTTAGTAGTTGGAAAAACCTTCTATCGTAGAGAAGCTACTAAAACGAGTCTATTTATACCATAGATCACGTGATGCAATT